>MDKF010689565.1:0-57669 GCA_026770625.1 Nicotiana glauca
AAAATGTACGTTGGTGCTCGGCAAGTATGGTCGGGTGCTAGTCATGGCCCTCCAGTTTGGGTCGTGACACTTACGCTCCTCATTTTGAGGCTCATGGTAAAGCTGAAAAGCCTGATAAGACAGTGGAGCAAGATGAGATATCCAGGAAGGTGAAAATCTTAGAGCAGTCTTTAAGAAACATGCAAGGGATAGGGAGCCAGATGAGCGTGGCTTACAAAGACTAGTGCTTGTTTCCTGACGCCCAAATGCCTGCTGGGTTTAAGATACCAAAGTTTGATTTATATGACGGTCACGGAGATCCCGTGGCTCATTTGAGAGGTTATTACAGTAAAATGAGAGGCGTCGGTGGGAAAGACAAATTATTGATGGCGTATTTCAGTTAGAGTTTAAGTGGGGCAGCTGTGGAGTGGTATACCCGCCAAGATGCTAACATGTGGTACACATGGGATGATATGGCTCAGGCCTTTGCCAGGCATTTTCAGTATAATATAGAAATCGTCCTGGATCGCAGGTGCCTCGCCAAGATGGAAATAAAGCCTAATGAAAGCTTTAGGGAGTACGGGCTCAGATGGAGAGAGCAAGCTGCCAGAGTTGATCCCCTGATGAAAGAAAAAGAGATGGTCGATTACTTTCTTCAAGCTCAAGAACCAACTTATTTTGGGAATTTGATCACGGCTGTGGGAGGCCTTTCAATGATGTAGTAAAAATGGGAGAAATAGTAGGAGATGAGTTGAAGTCTAGCAAGATCATGAGTTATTCTGCTTTAAAAGCCACAACACAAGCAATTCAGAGCGACGCATGAAGCTTGCTGGGTCAGAAGGAACAGGATGATGTTGCCATGGTTGTTTCAGAGTCACGACATGGACCAAAGGATCCGCCTCACCAATATACCCAGCCTCAACTCCAACCCCAAACCTATCTCCAAGCTCCACATAATCCACCTCAGTATTATCCTTTGAACAATGTCCGGTCATATGTCCAACTACCAGGTCACTCCCTATGGCGAGCGCCAGCACCGCATAATGCATTCTTGCCTTCACAACATTTTCGAGCACCCAACAACCCAAGAAAACAGGGGCAGGGAAGAGAACAAAGGCAAAGAAATAGTTTCACGCCAATTTGGGAGTCCTACACAAGCTTATTTGAAAAGCTACAGCATTCTGGCCTGATTGAGCCGCTCCTCAGCTATACTCCAGACCCATATGCAAAAGGCTTTGATCCTACTGTACAATGCATGTACCACTCAAATTTCCAAGGGCATAGCATTGAAGATTGTCGTTCTTTGAAAAGGGAAATAGAAAGAATGATTCAAGAAGGGGTAATTGTGGGTAATGACAGTGATAGGGAGCACGCGAATCCTCTTGGGAACTTGTTGACTGAAGTTGATGATATTGAAGTTGGTAATGGTCTTGGTAATATTTATGCAGAACTCACTGGCTAAGATGTTGAGTTTGAGGATTGGAAAGACGCTCTTTTCTTGGTTAGCCAGGGAGGAGTTTTGGTGGTTCATTTTGTTGTCATTTCTCTTGTCCGGGTTATTTCAGGGTTGTAATCCGGATATTGTCTTATGATTCAAAACCTTCTATCCTTTTATTTTTTCTAGTTCCTTTAGTTGTAGTATCTTATTTAGTGTTATCTAGGTTTGTTTTAGGGTTGTACCCCAGTTTATTTCGCTTTTTTTGTTGTCAAGCCCTTCCACCGTCTATCTAATGCAATTCTCCATTATTTGCTATTTCTAGTCATTTTTGTTTTAGTTCTCTTTTCCTTTTATAGTTCTTTTCCTGTTGACTCTAGTGACATGACATGCATGCATAATTCTTATCCCGATTTTAAAAGTCAGTTTAGTCGTGAAGCAATGAAACAATGTTGAAGATGTAGGGACATTTGAGGGAAATAATTAAAGGCATTTTGAGATCACTTCAAGCCCGAATTGTGTGAAACTGGGGCAGATAGAACATAAAGAAACCCTAAAGGCAAGCTTGCTAGATTGGAAGGGGTCGTTTGTGGTAAGGAGAGTGAGAGTGTTATTGTGACGACCCGCCCCATCGTCACGTGAGTTACTGCCCCGTTTTCCCCATATTGTTTTGCTTTATGTTTCAATATTGATATTTGAGTTGATCGGGTGGAATTGAGTTGGTTTTAGTTGGAAATGAGGCACTTAGCCTCTTAGAAGAAAGCTTGTTTTAGAAAAGTCAACCGGAAGTTAATTATGTGGTTAGAGGGCTCGGATGTGAATTCCGATGGTTTGGTTAGCTTCGGGGGATGATTTGTGACTTAGGAGTGTGATCGAAATTGAATTTGGAGGTTCGGTGTAGAATTAGGCTTGAATTGGCGAAGTTTGAATTTTGGCGAATTCCAGTTGATAGGTGAGATTTTGATCCAAGTGTCGGAAAGGAATTCCAAGAGTTTCACTAGCTTTTTTAGGTGATTTTGGATATGTCTACAAATTTTCAGGACATTTAGACATCGGTTGGTTGGGTTTTTAATCGAATGTGCAATTCGGATGTTTTTAAGAAACTTAGGCTTTGATTTGGTGAAATTTGATGATTTTGAAGTTAACTATAGTGATTTGATGATTCAAGCAAGTTTGAATAAGGTTGTTGGATGTGTTGGTGTTTTTGGTTGAGGTCCCGGGTGCCTCGGGGTGATTTCGGATGATTAATCGGAAGTTAGAAGCATTTTTGTTGCAGCAGATTTTTTTAAGCCTTCTGGTATTTCCGCATGTGCGGAAAAGGAGCCGCTTAAGCGGTTCCGCAGATGCGGTGGGGGAGGCTGCAGAAGAGGGAAGGTGTGGCCCAAGGATTTTTCGCATAAGCGAACGTGTAGGCGCTTCAGCGAGTCCGCATAAGCGGTTAATATACAGCAGAAGCGGTTGGAGGTAAACCGCATAAGCGGATGTATGGATCGCATAAGCGGTCCCAGGTTGTTTTAAATGAGACCGCATAAGAGGTCAATTTATCGCATAAGCGGTACCGCAGGTGCGGTTAAAGGACCACAGAAGCGGAAATCAGGCATGTGTTATAGTGAACAGTGTTCACGAACTTGGAAAAGAAGAAAAACATTTTGGACATCGAACAAGCGGGTTTTTGGGCCATTTTGAAGAGGATTCGAAGGGATTTCATCAGGTATGAATCTTTGGACTCGGATTATGTTATTATGGTGTAAAAACATGAATTAATCACGGAATTTCAACGAATTAAAGGGTAAAAATGGAGGTTAGGGCTTGAAACCTAAGAAGGTTTGAATTGATGATTCGAGGGGTCAAATGGACTCCGATTCTTGTGTATTTTATATGTACGGACTCGTGGCGAGACGAGGATTCCGGTGATGTGAATTCGTAATTTTTCGAGAAGTGGGCCCGGGCTCTAGTTTTGTCAACTTCGTGTTTTTGGGAGTTTTTCGAGTTCTTTCAATTGGGTTATGTTCCATTAGCCTATTGTAATGTATTCGTTGTTGTTTTGACAAGATTCAACGCGTGAGGATGCGGATTCGAGAGGAAAAGGCATAGCGGACTAGTCTTGTGGCCGGCTTGAGGTGAGTAATAGACGTAGATGATGAACTGAGGGTTTGAAACCCCGGTATATCATGCTGTGACGCTATATTGAGGCGAGACACGTACTCTACGGTGATTACAAGGTTTATTGTGATTGGGGACTATGGCTTAGTCCTACCGAATGATGTTCGTACTGTGTTATTGGCTAGAAATTAGTTGACAAACCTCCTACTTGGATGGTTATAGTTATATTTGGGCTTTATGCCAATTATTTGGATCCCGTAGGGATTATTATCATTGTTTCCATGATGTTTAGCATGTTTTCATGATATCAGTCCTGAGTTAAACACTATCTTGAAATGGCTAGTAAATTCTAAGGTTTTAACCACTTAATTTATAATTTTTGATAATTGGAACTGAAATTGGTAAGTTTGACTGTGCCTCTGTGGCTTGCATGCATATAATTGGACTGATTGTGGATCGGGCTGTACGCAGCAACGAATGTTACGAAGATATTGCGCTTGGGCTGTAGGAGCCCCTCCGGAGTCTGAACCCCCGCAGTGAGTGCGGGTAACCAAATGGATCGGGCTCTACGCCGCAGCGGTCATGTGCATTTGCATTGCATCCATGCATTGATATCTATCTGCTTTCTCTGTCTGTACTTGTTGTTATTACACTGTTAAATGTGTAGGAGTACTAGTTTTAGCTTCACATTGTTGTATTTTTGGGATTTCTTACTATCAGTCATTATACATGTCTATTACCACTGAGTTGGAAGTACTCACTTTACTTCCTACACCATGTGTGTAGATCCAGATACCTCGGGAGTTTAGCTGAGATTTTGCTGTCTTCAGAGCATTTTCGAACTTGTCGAGGTAGCTGTCTGACGTCCGTAGGACCCGACTCCTCCCCTATCCCTTTTATTATCTTTCCGCAGTTTTGAAACTATGTGTTATTTGAGTCTTATTACACTGTATCGTTAGAGGCTCTAGACTCATGACCCCAGGTCTTTGGGAGTTTATTCCATATTATCGTGATATTCAGCTTATTTCTATCTATCAGTTTATACTTTAAGTTTTATTGTTGTTAATGATATTAAAATAATAGGTTTTGAGCTTCATGCTCGGGTTGAGAGTGTAAATGGTCAGGCTTGCCTAGCAGTTGTGTTGGGCGCCATCACGACCGGGATTGGGGTCGTGACAAGTTGGTATCAGATCCTAGGTTACTAGGCCTCATGAGTCGCGAGCCAGTTAGTAGAGTCTCGCAGATCGGTACGGAGACGTCTGTATTTATCCTCGAGAGGCTGCAGAACCTTCAGGGAACACTTTGTATTCTTGAACTCTTGTCGTGCGGCTTTGTTGTTCCGAGAACTAAATTTTTGTATTCTATTCTCTCGTAGATGGCGAGAACACGTGCCACCAGACGTGGTGGACGACCACCATTGCCACCTACTAGAGGCCGTGGACGCGGCCGTGGTCGTGGTCCAGGAAGAGCAGCAGGGGTAGCACCAGTTGACCCACCAGTTGCCCCCATTCAGGACCAGCCTCCAGCTTTAGATGCTTCAGCAACACCCGTTCAGGCACCGACAGTGCCCATCATGATTCCTGGCCTTCAGGAGGCTTTAGCTCAGATCTTATCTGCCTGCACTGGTCTAGCATAGGCAGTTTTAGCCTCTACTGCCGCAGCTACCTCTCAGACCGGGGGTGGTCATCAGACCCCCGCAGCTCGCACACCCGAGCAGGTTGTGCAGGGATTACAGACATCAGAGGCAACCCTAGCTCATCCAGTTGCGCCTGTCGCACCAGCTCCAAAGTATGCAGTTCCAGTGATGCCAGACGACGAGCAGCGTCGACTAGAGAGGTTTGGTAGACTTCAGCCTCTGACATTCAGCGGTACTGAGGACGAGGATACCCAGGGATTTCTGGACAAGTGTCTGCGGATGCTTCACACTGCAGGGATCTTAGAGTCGAGTGGAGTGGCTTTTACTACTTTTTAGTTCTCAGGCCCTGCATTTACATGGTGGGAGGATTTTGAGAGACGTAGGCCTGCGGGAGAAGCACCCCTTACTTGGCAGTAGTTCTCCACTCTCTTTTTGGAGAAGTATATGCCGCAGTTTTGCAGAGAGAAGCTGCGCCGACAGTTTGAGTGGTTGATCCAGGGTGACATGACAGTGACCCAGTATGAGTTGAGGTTCACGCAGTTGGCTAAACATGCTACTTGGATGATCCCGATAGATCGAGAGAGGATCAGGAGGTTTGTGGATGGCCTCAATTATTCGATTCGCATTTTGATGACCAGGGAGAGATTGTTAGAAGCTTTGTTTGAGGAGGTAGTTGATATGGATCGCCAGATTGAGACAGATCGTCGTCGGGAGTGTGAGGAGAGGGAGGCCAAGAGGCTTCGAGGTTCAGGTAGCTACAGTGGTGCTCCGTCTAGGGGCCAGTTCCAGCAGGGCAGAGGTCTTTCTTTCAGGCCTCCTCAGATAGGTCGCCCAGAGTACAGTGGGGCTTCTTCAGGCCGTGGCCGCCAGGGATTTCAGCAGGGCCAGTCCTCCCTTAGTGCTCTTCCAGCTCAGAGTTCTACTCCTACCTATTCAGCCTAGGTTTCATCTGCAGTGAGGGGTTCCCTTCAGTCCCCTTCTCCAGCTCATGGTCGTTGCTACGAGTGCAGTGAGTAAGGTCACATGAGGAGACAGTGTCCTCGGCTTCGTAGTGGTCGGTCTCAGCAGAGGGATCAGCCCTCCTCTTCTACTCCATCTACTTCAACACCATCCCAGTCAGGTATGGGTAAGGGTCAGTCAGCTAGGGGTCGCCCTAGGGGCGGAGATCGATCTAGTAGTGGTCAGGCTCAGTTCTATGCTATCCCAGATAGGAGGGACGCTATTGCATCAGACGCTGTTATCATAGGTATTATCTCAGTTTGCCACAGGGATGCTTCTGTTTTATTTGATCCCGGGTCTACATACTCCTATGTGTCTTCATATTTTGCCCATCATCTGGGTACGACCCGTAGTTGTCTTGCCTTTCCTGTGCATGTATCTACCCCGGTGGGTGATACTATTATTGTGGATTACATATATCGATCTTGTCTTATTACTGTTGGGGGTCTGGAGACCCGAGTTGATTTGTTGTTGTTGGGTATGATAGAATTTGATGTGATTCTGGGTATGGATTGGCTATCTCCGTACCATGCTATTCTGGACTGTCATGCCAAGACAGTTACGTTGGCCATTTCGGGTATTCCAAGGATTGAGTGGTGAGGTTTGACCGATTATGTTCCCAGCAGGGTAATCTCTTTCCTAAAGGCCCAGCAGATGGTTCGGAAAGGTTGTTTATCGTACTTGGCTTATACGATATGGCGGAATAGAGATGGGCTGAGTGCCCGGTACCAGGTCAATACCAAAATCAATATCCCTGTCTGACGGCATGCCCCATAAGTTTGCAGGAAACACATCGGGAAAATCCTTCACAACTGGAACAGAATCAATGTTAGGAGTCTTAACTCCCACATCCCTCACAAACACCAAATAGGAAAGATAAACCTTCCCAACCATACATTGGGCCTTCAAGAAAGAAATACCTCTACTAGGAGCATAATCAGTCATACCACGCCACTCGATCCTCGGCACACCTGGTATAGCCAAAGTGATTATCTTAGCATGACAGTCTAGAATAGCGTAACACGGAGATAACTAGTCCATGCACAAAATGATGTAAAAATCCACCATACTCAATAGCAATAGATCAACTCGGGTTTCCAGACCCCTAATAGTCACCAAACATGACCGGTATACATGGTTTACAATAATAGTATCGCCCACCGGGGTAGATACATGAACAAATAAAGCAAGACACCTTCGGGACATGCACAAATGATGAGCAAAATATGAAGACACATATGAATAGGTGGAACCGGGATCAAATAATACTGAGATGTCTCTGTGGCAAATTGAAACAATACCTGTAATGATAGTGTCTGATGCAATGGCATCTGACTTGCCCAAACGAGCCTGGCCACCGCCTGATCGATCTCCACCTCTAGGATGACCCCTAGCTACCTGATCTCCGTCCTTATCTGGCTGGGTGGATGATAAAGTAACTGGAGCAGAAGTCGAGGGCTGACCCTTCTGTTGATGCTGTCTGCCACGAAGTTGAAGGCATCGCCTTCTCAGGTGACCAAACTCTCCACACTCATAACAACTACCCGGTGCTGGAGATGGGGAATAAAGGGAACCCCTCGCATCGGAGTGACTAGCAGATGCACTCGGTGCAGAAGAACCCTGAGCTGATGGGGCATGAGATGAACTCTGAGCTGGGAGGGCACTGAGTGAAGATTGACCCTGCGGGGGCCCATGATGACCACGGCCTGAAGATCCCCCATGATACTTCGGACGGGCCGACTGAGCAGGCCTGAAAGAACGACCTCTACCCTGCTGGAACTAGCCTCTCGAAGGAGCACCGCTGTAACTTCCTAATCCATGAGGCCTCTTGGCCTCCCTCTCCTCTCACTTTCTGCAGAAAACTAATTCAGTATCATGAGCGATATCCACCACCTCCTCAAATGTAGCATCCGATTCTCTCTCTCTAGTCATCAGAATATAGAGATATTAGTTAAGGCCATCCACAAATCTCCTAATCCTCTCACGATCTGACGGAAACATCTAAATAGCATGACGGGCCAACTGTGAAAACCTCATCTCGTACTAAGTCACTGTCATTTCCTCCTGTGTCAACAACTCAAATTGCCTACGCAGCTCCTCTTTGAGGGACTGAGGTACATACTTCTCCAGAAAAAGAGCGGAGAACTGCTGCCAAGAAAGGGGTGCTGCACCGACTGGCCTACGCTTCTCAAAGTCCTCCCACCAAGTAAGAGCAACCCTCATGAACTGAAAAGTAGTAAATGCCACACCACTCGACTTAAGGATCCCTGTCGTACGGATCATACGCTGACATCTTTCAAGAAAAGCCTGGGCATCCTCGCCCTCAGATCCACTGAATGTCGGAGGCTCGAGCCTACCAAACCTATCGAGACGACGCTACTCGTCATCTGGCATAGCTGGAACCATGAGCCCTGAACTGGTGCAACCTGCTGAGCTAGAGGTGCCTCTAGTGTCTGTAGTCCCTGCACCACCTGCTCAGGTGTGTGAGCAGCGGGGGTCTGATTGCCTCCCCAGCCCGTGAAGTAGCTGATGCTGCTGTGGTGGCTGAAGCTGCCAGGCCAGTGCAAACTGATAATATCTATGCCAAGGTCTCCTAAAGTCCCGGAATCACGATAGGCACAGCTGGTGCCTGAACAGGTGCTGCTGGAGTATCCATAGCTGGATCCTGATCCTGAGCTTGGGCAACTGGTGGATCAGCAGGTGCTGCCCCGGCTGCTCTGCCTCTTCCACGACCACGACCGCGTCCACGGCCTCTAGCGGCCTCAGTAGGTGGCACTGGTAGTCGTCCGTAACGTCTAGTAGCTCGTGTCCTCACCATTTGTGAGAGAATAGAACATTAGAAGTTAGTTCTCAGTTCAACAAAGCCGCACGACAAGAGTTTCAAGAATGTGAAGTTTTCCTAAAGGTTCTGCAACCTCTTGAGGATAAGTACAGACGTCTCCGTAGCGATCCACGAGACTCTACCAAACCGGCTCATGACTCGTGAGACGAAATAACCAAGGCTCCGATACAAACTTGTCACGTACCCAACCCCGGTCGTGATGGCACCCAACACACTATTAGGCAAGCCCGCCCAATTTATTAACCTTAACCATTTTATACAGTTCTTGAATTAATAAACACAGATAAATTACTACGTCATAAGACTAAAATCATGAAATAGAGTTAAACATGCGGAAATCCAAAAATATAAAACAACGACACATCCCGAAGAATCCGGTGTCACAAGTCTCAGCCTTTAATATATGAGTATCAACCTACTACATATCGTTCTCTAGAAATGCGGAAATAACGAAAATAAGATAGAAGGAAGATCAGGACTACGGACATCAAATACAGCTACCTTGATATTCCCGGATAAGCTGCTAGGTAGAGAAATCCTTACACAGCCTCAGGTGTGCCTAAATCTGCACGCAAGGTGCAGGGAGTAATGTGAGTACTCCGACCCAGTGAGTAATAAACATAAATAAAGGCTGAGAATAAGAAATCCTGAGTAGGCACAAAGTAATTCTATAAATACAGCAACTTGAACCAAGTAGTATTAAGTCAGTAAACTAATAACAAAATTATGGAAATACTACAACAGATAATTAATTAAATGACAATCAAATATGAAATGCAACACATAGTCCAATACTCCCTAGTATCCGCTGCAGCGTGCAGCCCGCTCTATTTATTTATCGTCGACGGCGCTTAGTGGGGCGTGCGGACTCCGGGAGGGGCCCCCTTACGGCCCAAGCACAATAATAAGCCATCTCGTGGCATCACTAGGCCCTCGGCCTTATATCAATATCAATACAATACCGCTGCGGTGCGCAGCCCGATCCTAAATTCAGTACAGAATCATATAAGCCCCTCGGGCACAATAATATAGAAATATTCAGCCAAAACTTCATTAAAAGATTAATTAAGTATCAAGTTTGAAAAAAGGTGGTTGAGTTTGCAAAACAGTATTAAATACTAGGACTGAGTTCAATAATATGTAAAAATTGTAAGAAACCAGTAATAGCAATCCCTGAAGGATTCAATCAATTGGCACGAAGCCTAAATATAGCAATCAGCTCAATTATAATGATAATAAGTGAATTTCAGTCAAATATGCAGTATATTCATCTACTGGGACGGACCAAGTTACAATCCCCAATGGTGTTCTACCCCACGCTCTCTACCTGACGTGCAAGTCACCTCAATATAGCTCTACGATGTGCAAATACGGGGTTTCAAACCCTTAAGACATCATTTACATCTATTACTCACCTCAAGCCGGCAAAAATCCTAGCTCGCAATGCCCTTTCCTCTCAAATCGACCTCCTCGTGCGCCAAATCTGATCAAAACCATAACAAATACGTCACAATATGCCAATGGAACAATACCCAATCAAAAACAATCGAAAAATAGCGAAAATCTCGAAATTTGCAAAACCCGAGCCCCGCGGCTCATTTCTCGAAAATCAAAAAATTTAACATCAACGGTTTCCTTATCTTTCCACGAGTCTATACATATAAAGATTACCAAAATCGGACTCCAAATGACCCCAAAATTCCCAATTTTTGTTCTCTTAAGTTTCAAGCCCTAAACACCATTTTTACCCATTAATTACTTGAGTTTTCAGCTCTAATCCATGTATTTACCCATAAAATCGTGTTTTAAGTCCAAGAATCCATATCTTATCGAAAACCCTTGAAATCTCTCTTCAAAATCGACCACAATCCTCCAAGTCCAAGTTAAAAATATAAAACCCTTCAAAAATTCGCGAAGGTGAAATTAAATGACTCTGCCCAGGCATTTCCGCATCTGCGGCTCCATGGTCGCATCTGCAACTACCGCTTTTGCAGTCAATGCACCGCTTCTCTGGAAATATTCATTTCTGCGGTTGAAATTACGCACATGCGCCTTTCGCTTCTGCGGACCGAGCTCCGCATTTGCAAACTCCCCCATATTCTCAAACACCGCATCTGCGGTCCACCTATCGCATCTGCGACACCGCAGATGCGGTCATCAAATCCGCACCTGTGGTCCTCCCCACTCCTGTGACTTTCCCCTCTCTTCTGTGGTACCGCTTCTGCGGTCCCAGTTCCGCAGAAGCGAAAAATACCAGAAGCAGCAGAAATTCCTTAAGTTTCACAAGCCAAACTTCCCGTTGACCATCCGATATCACCTCGAGGCCCCCAGAACCTCAACCAAAATTACCAACACCTCCTATAACGTCATTCAAATTTGTTCCAATCATTAAAACACCTCAAACAACACTAAAACCATCATTTCTTATCGAATTCAAGCCTAAGTTCTTTAAAAACTTCCGAAATACGCATTCGATAAAAAACCTAACAAAATCACCTCCAAATGGTCTTAAATTTTGCACACACATCCCAAATCACCTAACGGAGCTACTGCAACTCTCGAAATTCTATTTCGACCCTCGGATCAAAATCTCGCCTATCAACCGGAAATCGCCAAAATACTAACTTCGCCAATTCAAGCCTAATTCTACGCCGGACCTCCAAAATCACTCCCAATCACACTCCTAAGTCAAAAATCATCCTCCGAAACTAACTGAATCATCGGGATCCATATCTGAGCCTCCTAACATATAAGTCAACGTCCGATTGACTTTTCCAAAACAAGCCTTCCTTAAAGAGACTAAGTGTCTCATTTCCTTCAGAAATCAAACCAAATCAATTCGTTCATACAAGCCACTTATAATGAAGCAGAAAGAAGTAGAAAATGGGGGAGGCGGGGTGGTTACTCATGTGACAACGGGTCGGATCGTCATCTTTTCCCATGGCCCTCGCAAACTTGTTATTAATTTGAAAGTGTGTAGTTGCATTAGCTGCGCTATCTGAATTGATTTCCTTATTTATTAAACTCGGGTGTGACCCAATTCCAATTCTTAACAATGTTAAATAAAATGTGTCGTGGACCGCGAGTGCATTTCATGTGACGTGGTTCAAGACGTGTTTTAGATAACGTTGAATCTTCCTAAAATTAATTAAAAGCGGTTAAATAAGTTAAAATGTGCCATAGGTTAAAACATGTATTAAAATCAGATTAGAGGCCAATTATAATAGTTTAAGCGATCGTGCTAGAACCACGGAATCCGAAAATGCCTAACACTTTCTCCCGGGTTAACAGAATTCCTTACTTAGAATTTCTAGTACGCAGACTTCAAAAGGAAAGTCGAATTTCCTCGATTTGGGACTTAAAATAAATCGGTGACTTGGGACACCATAAGTATTCCAAGTGGCGACTCTGAAAAATAAATAAAATAATCCCATTTCGATTTATGTCACCTAAAGTGGAAAAAATCCCCTATATACCCTCGGGTGTGTAAAAAGGAGGTGTGAGAGATGGGAGGTGTCATGACCCAAAATCCGTTAAAGGTCGGGATAGCGCCTAACACCACTGTCAAACAAGCCAACAATAAATGATTAACTTAATTATTCATTTTAGTATTTTGAAATCATAATTATGTTCAATTAAATAGTAAGAGATAGCATTTACAGAGTAAATAATATTATTTTCACAACAACAATACTAAACAACCCATAATCATCCCCCAAAACCCAGTATCACAAGTGCACGAGTATTAACTAGGAAATATAGTAAAATACAGCATCTGTCTAGAATATAATTAGACAGGAGAGTGTAAATGACTCCGATGGAGACTCTGTGTGATGCGGACTCATAACATGGGATGCAGCTCACTAAACCCCTGCAATAATCGCGCCTCTGCGCCCACAAGACCACTAGACATATATGTACCTAAAAAAATGTGCAGCAAGTGTAGTATGAGTACGTAAATGAAAAATACGTACCCAATAAGTATCTAGTCTAACCTCAAAGAAATATTGACAAAGGGTCGACTACGACCCTTGCTATAGGCTAACAATAAAAAAATACCGATATTATAATTAAAAATGGATTGTATGAAACAGTTTAAAACTCAATAACAAGGAGTAAGCAAACAATTCTTTTATTAATAGAGAATTTTCCAAATTTATTTTCGCATTTAACAATTTATGTCTCAAGCCAACAAAGAAATATCAATTATTATTAGTTTCAAAGATTTATTATGCGCAAATCATGTCGTGGTCGTAAATTTTGCACTACCAAGGGTCGAACGACATGAACCATAGATGCATCTATCTGCTACCAATGCATTTGGCCCGCTCCACTAGAAGAGAAAAACACATTAAAATAACCATTTCAAGATTTGTTAAAGGGAGATTATTCAAAGAGATACCAATTTTCATTAACGGTCAAGTAAATGAGGTTTAACATTTTTGCAATTCCTTATTCAAGTTTTAACATTATTTTAACAATTAAATTAACAAGTAGGGTACAAACATTGTAAGTATAACACGATTCGGCGCATTCGGAGAATTTGGAAAACTTGAAGTTCAAAGTTTGATTCAATTTGGTTTGACGCATGATTCTTGGTCTCGGTTTTGTTTTTCACGTTTCAAGAGTTTGAGCAAGTCTGTGTTATGATTACAGACATGTTAGTGCCTTTGGATGGCCTTCTGTAGGGCTCGGGTGAATTTTAGACCACTCGGAGTTGAGTTGGGACATACTAGATTTTTGCTTCTGGTTTCCTTCTTCACGAACGCGGTCAGCCCCTCGCATTCGCAATGAAGGATTTGGGGTGCTTTTGACCTTCGAGTTCATGTGCTCAGGATCACATTCGTGGAGGTCTAGGTCCTCTAGCCATCGCATTCGCATGACCTGGCTCGCATTCGCATAGAAAAGGCCGAGCTGGGTGGCTGCTATTTATTTTTTGCATTCGTGAAGAAACCCTCGCGTTTACGTAGGGTCGGCCATGTGAGCCTTCACGTTCGCGAGGCTCCTATCTCTTTTGGGATGGGTAAAATTCCCTGGGCCTGGTATGTTTGCCTTCGCGGTTGCGAGGACTCTTTCGCAATCATGAAGAAGGCAGACCCGATCAGAAACTTTTAAAAATCAGGACTTAGGCTATTTTTGCTCATTTTCTTCCATTGTTGGGAAATTTTTGGCTCTCTTAGAGAGGGTATTTCACTTAGTACTTTATGCTTCGAGTTGTTTGGCATCAAATTTGGAGGTTTGAGCACGTTCTTGAATTGGGAAGTAGTCTTTGTGACGTGGTAAGTCTTCTTTATAATGTTGTAAGATGGAATTAGCCCCATAGGTGAATTAAATAAATGTTTATGCCTATTTGTGGTGGCTACATACGTACGTGGTGACAAAAGTCCATACGTAGCTACTATTATGTTATTGTTCGGGCAGTTTAGGACCTGTATCATGCTATATTTGAAATGTTTGCATACTTACTTCCTAATATAATCATTTAAGTCATGATAGAAACTGATAAAATAATTATACAAGGTTATACTCAATTACTTGAGGATTTGTATAAAATACTTGACTGTAAATGGGAAATGTGTGCTTTCTTGAAAATAAATTGTTATTTGTGTATCGGTTCGAGCGCCTCGGTAGTAAATGGATGCATCTATGGTTCGCGTCTTTCAACCCTCTTGCAATTCACATTTTAATACTATGTTGGACGGGGTCTTACGGCCTCGGCGTAATTGTGCATGTTAATTATTTGAAACTCTTCCTGATTTATACTGCTTAAGTACTTTGAAATGTAAGTTGCTAAATGATATGATTGAAACTAAAATTATGTTTATGAAAGAAGAACTTATCACTTCCTGTTACTGAACTTTTAGTATTATTTATGGTATCCATGTTTAGCATAACACTTTAACTATATTATTGTTGGCCCTAGTAAGTGTCAAGTCGACACCTCGTCACCACTTTTTTGAGATTAGACTGCATACTTACCTAGTATATATTATTTATGTACTCATACTACACTTCTATACTTAATTGTATAGTCTCTGAGGCTGGTGCATCTAGTTACTCGCCCGACGTGCATACTTTATCTTGGACTGAGACTTTATGGTGAGTTGGACCCTTTCTAGTTGTTTAGAAACATGCCGGAGTTTCTCTTTTGCTTGTATCTGTCTTTCTATCTCGGACAGTAGGATAGTCATTCTTTTGTATATTCTACTAGTTGCCCATACACTTGTGACACTAGATCTTGTCACATTTTAGTTGACTTTGACTTTGGGTTGTATTTATGTAGATGTGTTTTCTTTAGCTCTTTCCATCTTGTTTGCTTTAAAAATCCATTATTTACCAAATGCTTTAAATTAAGTAGAATTAAAATGTTAGGATTTCTTAAATAAAATGGGAAATCATTAAGTTGTTCGTTGTTGGCTTGTCTAGTAACGGTGTTAGACGCCATAACGGCCTAACATGGAGATGGGTCGTGACAGCATGGTATCAGAGCACTAGGTTCATGTAGGTCTCAGAAGTGATGGACATGCATAATAGAGTCTTGCGGATCGGTGCGGAGATGTCCGTACTTATCTTCGAAAGACTATACGGTGTTAGGAAACTACTCTTTGCTCATCTTCTACCGTGCAGTTGATAGTATACTAAGTTTATTTTTTCTATTCTCTGACAGATGGTGAGAACGCATACAACTGACTCTCCAAACCCGAGAGGAGCTTCCCCTTCGCCCCTCGCCCCCCCCACCCCTTGCTAGAGGCCGAGGTAGAGGCTGGGGAGGTCATCGACCTGAGGTAGGGGACAAGGACGTCCTAAAGTTTCCCCAGTTGCACTGCCAGCGGATCCAGTAGAGGATCCCATCATTGAGGAGTAGGGCGAGGTGCCCGTAGTAGAGCCTGCCCTGGCGGATTTCATGTGTTTACTGTGAAAATGGTAATAACAATTAAATTTATTAAACGGGACTCTAAAAATACGTGATCTATTCCCAAGCTAGCTTGTTAGAGCAGATGGTGCTAATATTATGAATTTTAACAATGGGGCGAAAGATAAATGAGATAACAGGTGAACCAAAGAATCTACTGCCCGAGCGTAAGCTTGGTCGATCAGGACCTTGAGATCAACCTCGGGGTGGAGCTCGAGTAGTCTGGGATAGTCGGGAGTAATCTAATAGCTATAAATATAATCAAACACAGCTATTTATAATCGAAATTGAATTTGTACGATGGAGAACACATAAAAAATGAAGAACACGTATATAGGCAAAGGATATCGAGGTGTCCTCAGTACCAGTGAGAGCCAATGAGTATTAGTAAGAGAATAGAGAGAGAGACAAATAGAGAGATAGAGAGAGATATTATTGCACAATGTAGAATTTGTGGGAGCAACATCAGTCCCTTACAAGGTAGGGCGATCTCCTTTATATAGGAGAGAAAACTCGGCTATAAGTATGTGGAGGTTAATTACAAAGTACGGTGATGGGATGGCTTGACATAATGCCTTAGCATAGGCCTTGGGTAGGCCGAGCCTATCAGACACAGCCATGTGCCTAGGGGGCTTCCCCCTTTGTCCTGGCTTCATTTTTCGTTTCCTCCAAGTCAGTCTTTGACGAGCCCCGAGGTCGAGAACTTGATCGCGGCCTCCCATCCTCGGGGTCTCGGGGCATATTTCCGAAATATCTTTATAGTAAGAAATCAAGTCTTTTTATTTTGCCGCATACAGATAGTCTCCGTATTTCCCATATCGAAGTGATGGGAAATGATTCTGACACTTAACTTTTTGAGCTCCTTTCGATGACTCTATGTCGATGATGCAACCCCTGGCGCAAGCTTCGGGTTGATTGGACATCTACAGGCTCGTGCTTTTCAACATCATTCATTTCACTCCCTGATTCTTACTCGCCAAGGTACAAGTAACGCCGTTGGTTCAGTTTCCTATGGATGCATTAACCACGCCCGTCGATCAGTCTTCCAAAGCCTAGATGACCGTGTCGTAATCCCCTATAAATGGGGGTGCCTTGGCTTTTACCCTATCTCAATGCTTCTGTTGGCTTGCTTTCCTTTTCCTTCTTATCCTCTTCTCTTACCCTTGAAAACCATGTTAGGGGCTTACGATCTCAAGGCCGTTTAGAGGAGTTCCTTTAGATATCATTGTGGCCTTCTGTCGGGGCCTCCCTTCATTGAACATAAGCTTGTTTTCCCACTATTACTGTGGTCGTCGGTATGTTGGTCCTTACTGCTGCTGCTGGCCCGAGGTGATGAGAGACAGGGAGCCGGTTTCCCCTTTATGTAGACAGTTGTTCAGATCATGAACCACTGCTCACTCTTCTGCCCAAGCCTGGTATGACACTTCATTCCTACGGTTTCTTCTTTCCTAAGGGATAAAGTGGCACTACCGGCCGTTGAGGCTGGTGCCCGCCGAATAGTCAAACTTTGGCTTCGGCGGGCCATATCTCTTTTCTATACCTCTTCTACATCCCCTCCTTTTCCTCTTTTTCATCTTCTCCGGTGAGGATCCCTAGGGGGATTGAGTTGGGAACCTATGGGAGGTGGAGGTCGAAGGAGTCACCCTCGAGGATACGTGATTGAGGGTGCGGCGCCCGAGGATGCTGATATCGAAGATGGATTCTCGAGGGCAAACTGTCCGGGTATCATCATGTGTACATCCCTTCGTTCCTCCACTTTAGTTGTAGACTTCTGTAGGCTTTTGTAATTGTATGTATCGACCCGTTGGGGGCTGTTGTATGCAAAACATTTATGACTAAGAATATACTCTACTAACTTCTACTTTCCTTATTTTGTTTTGTTTCTGTATGTTCTCATGCCCTTCAAGACCCTTTGAATTCCTTCTCTTATTTGTTGGCCGTTGATATCTGGCTTGAGCGCTAGCGTTCATTATGATCTTCTGCTGATCGGCATGTCCCTCCTTTGACCCATCGTCGTATATTGGACCAATCTTGGATTAACCTGGTAGGTCCGGGCTATCAAGGCCCTTCGAGTTGTTCAGAGATCAGGCATCGAATTTCGGGGCCTTCGGGAACATTATCCCGAATGAAGGCCATCTTCGGGTACTCGGGGGTCCCTTTTGATCTTGATGTAGATAACCTTTTTAGAATGTATAAGATTGACTTTTGCTGAGGAGTTTTCTTGTATATGGGCGCTTCCTCGGGCCTTCGTGGAGCTTTCGCGATCGGAGCTTCCTATGTTTATTCCTCTTTTCAGGAAGAGGGATCAAAAGACCAGGTGCTTGCCTTGTGTCAAGTGTCGACTTTTAAAGCTCACTGAGGCCCGACTTCTTTGGGTCGGGGGTTCTTGACGTAGAATGCTGCCTCGAGCATGGAGATAATACGAACGGCCTTTTGAGTCTAGAATTCTCGTTGGAGGATGCTTTCTGGATCGGCTATCGACCTGTCGATATGCATCGAGGTTGTCGGCTTCCCAGGGTTTTTCTCGGGCAGGCGAATCATCATTGCTTATCGCATATATGTAGGGTGGCTTCAGCTCCTTGGCAAGACTTTGCTACCTTTAGATAGCCGCATTTCTGCTTTGGCACGGGGTACTTCATTTCCTTAGGTGCAAAAAGTGTTGATGCATGCCCTTGCCTTGACCTGTTAGTTTCACCATAGTCATGGAAAGCGCTTCGGGGCCGACCCGGCAAGCGATGGGGGGCGCTGCTCTTGGAGCTCAGGAACCGAGGGATTTTGCTCTGGAGATGGCGTCCTTGATAAGAGAGGAACACCTAGAGATGGCGAGGTGGTACTGCAGGTGGAGTGAGGGGGTAACATTGCAGGTGCTTTCCCCAGACGAGGGCATCGCGGACTCCTCTGATGGGTTCTTGAGCGTGCACCTATATCCTTCGCATTTGGCCCCCTGATAGGGTAGTGCTTGATTTTTGCTTGAAGTATCAGGTTACTTTGGCGTAGATACATCCATCGTTTTGGTGGGTGCTGATGATGATGAGATTCTTTGCGAAGAAAGCCAATCTCAAATTTCCCCTCGAGCACCTCATCCGACTGTATCGGGCCTTTCATTATCAGGGCATGCTAACGCTGAAGTGTCATTCATCCTCGCCATTTGTTATCGATGATGAAGAGGAGGGGGGCCAAGAATGGGCCGGTTGGTTCGTCCAGGTCCAGACGAACGACATCATCACCTCGGAACTTTTGCCGTTCCCGAAAGGGTGGAATTACGCACATGAGTGGAGCGTTCGGTGCTCTTTTAAGTTGTACCTATAGCGGAAATTAGTTAAATAATGTTACTTTTTACCTTGTTGTAGCAATTTCATGAATGTCAGGTGAAGTCTCTAATCTACCCGGCTGGGTCTGGAGGCTGGTGGACTATTCGTCTTGTGACGAGCGTCGGTGGCGAGCTATGCCTCACGTGAGGTGGGGAGAGAAATACCAAGGTATGTGCGCGTCCTGCCTTTGCCTCGACCCTCATGTATTTGATGTAACATTTTCCCCTTTTCTACTTGTATTGGCTTTGTCGCTTGCAGGTATCGGGCAGTTCTTTGGGATAAGACAGTGTTCTTCTGAAGAGGGGAAGGGGTCGTTGACCTCTCTTCCCGCCCTTCGAGGCGATGGAGCTTCTAGCAGTGCTGACCATTCCAGTATCTCTAAGGAGAAGGTATTGTCTGAGTCTGATTCCCCCAGGGTACCTGATTCTAGGTCGCCGATGCCTTTGAGCGGATATGCTATGCCCGAGACCGGCTCTCCCAGGGGCGAAGGGACAGGATCAACAGGAGTATGCTCCGACTTCGAGGAAGTCCGCCTGCTTCACTTCATGGTGAGCTTAGGTGCAGTTTCCCTGTATTATGTGTCCTTCATTCGTTATTGAATTTACCTTGTGCAGGCCTATGACAGGTTGATGTCTGAGCTGGTCCGTCAAGGGGCCAAGCTTCAGAAAGTTTGTGATGAAGGAGAATCTCTTAGGCTGCTTAGCAAGAAGAATGAGGGCGAGTTGATGTATTGGCGATGCGAAGCGTACAGGAGCTCAAATTATAAGAGTTTTTTTTATGGAGCAGGTAACTTTATACAGCTCAAGCTTCACTTTTTTTGGCCTTTTTAGGTTAACGCCCTTCTCAATTATACCAGCTACAAAAAAATACGGAGGTCGTGGAGCACGTCAAGGACGATATTGATCAAGCCAGAAACGGTTGTGGCAAGCTAAGGGTTCGGGTGCAAGCTCACATTTTAGAGGAGGTTAGTTCCTCAGCCAAGGTTCCTGCCTTAGAAGTCCAACTGTGCTTGGCTCGAGATAATGCCAAAATCCAAGCAGATGTGATCGAGAAATTGGAATCCGAACTTTTGAAGACCAGGGCCGAGGTAATTGATGCCCGGGCTACGGCGATGCAAAGTCGAACCAACAATGATCGGGAGATGGCAGTCCGTATGAAATATTTTGTGGATGCTCAGGCCGAGCTGAAGCGAGCCCTCGACCTCAAGAAAAAGATCGAGGAATACGTCCGTTGCAGATCCCGAAGGGAAGCACTCGAGGAGATTAGTGCGAGGGGCTTTATTCTTTCTGATAAATTGGACCGAGCAAGGACGGATGAGCGTGATGCGTGTTCATTTCTTGCTGACGTGTGGGGAGTGAACAGATCATAAATTGGGCCATTTTATTATTTTGTCTTTGATATATGTAGAACGTGTCTATTTATAGAGAGTGTGTTTCCTCCCCCCTTTTTCCTCTGTGCGTGTGAAATAAGAAGATACTTTGAAGCCTTACTTCTTCTGTATCTCTTTCTGTTACTGTCTTCTACTAGGCTGGTTTCAATGTTTGGTGGGATCCTTACAAGTCAAGGGTCAACCGAGCTGGCCCTGCGCTCCTAGGAGCGAGCGTTGCAGTCCTTGCACTTTGTCCAACCATTTAGATTCAGTCTCCAAGTTGATTTGCGAGTCGAGCTGTTACTGGCCTTTAAGCTCTTCCTTGTCTGCACGGGCGGGTGACGGTGGCCTTCTTTACCTCAGGTCGAAATAACCTTATAAGTGGGTGACTCAGAGGCTCACTCGTCTGGCGATCGTGGCATTTGTGCCACGCCCTTAGGCATGCTCTACTTTTTTCTTTATTGCGGGTCTAGTCTCTGAATCACTTTGCGATTCGGTTTGTAATTGACCTTTACGCACCTTATGATTTCCAAAATGGGGTAGTGCTTTGCACGTGATTTTTGCTTGTTGAGACCTTTCCCTATGTGGCCCGGGGGCATGCTTAGTTAACTATTTTTGGATTCGGTCTCTGAATCGAGTTACAATTCGAGTTCACTTTAATCCTCAAGTTGTCAATTTGGCTGGCGACAATGGCTCTTACGCTTTTTGGTTGTAGAGACCTTTTGATATGTAGCTCATAGGCTTGGTTGGTTAACTATTTTAGATTAGGTCTCCGAATCAAGTTACGATTCGAGCTCACTTTAGTCCTCAAGTTGTTAATTTGGCTTGCACCAATGGCTCTTATGGTTTATAGTCGAAGAAACCTTTTGATATATGGCCCGTAGGCTTGCTTAGCTGGAGACAATGCCTCTTACGCTGTTTCTGCCCACGGGCTTTTTGTAGGCTTTGTTTTTCGCTCGTTAAGGTCTTTTTGAAAGATTTTTTCCTGACTGTCGTTGTTCCAGAGGAACCTCGATTTCAAGTCGTAATCGGTGATATTTTGAGCACCTTAAAAGGTTCATAGCCCGTTGTTTTCCTGTTGAGGGAAGCCTGTTTTAACCGGTTCTTTCCAAAATATATTTGAAGTATTGCCCTGCGATTTAGCGATGGTTGGGCATCCCCGAGTCGCGTTATTTTGGGTGTATCAGCCATTTTGACCGTAGTCATGTGTGTTTGCCCATAGCCATTTTTGATCCTGAGTGATAGTTTAGGCGTCCACATCGAGGGTATGCCCTTTTAGGATTCTTACAAATGCGACGTGCAGCCTAAACTTCGGGATTTTCATGCATGTTGAGGTCATACAGTTTTGTCATGCCTATTGAGGTCTTACAGTTTGGCACGCCTATTGAGGTCTTACAGTCTTTTCTACGATGTAGTATTCTGATTGTCGTCAGTCTCCGAATCATCTAGTTGTTTTAAGCGTGAAGATCGCTTCTTGTGAACTCGGAGCTGTGTTTTCGGTGCTTTATGAGCCCGGAGTTTCGGTCTTGGAGCTGTGCGAGTGCCCTATTGCAGGCGTTAGGTCTTCAAGTATTCCTAAATGCGCTGGGTGAAAAGATCCCCGCCGGTAATGCGCTATGATTTCTCCATTTGGGGGACGGACCGTTGGGAAGCATCCTTTGATATATTGGCACAATATACATTGTAATGTTGGCCCAACCTATATCAATTTAGGGCTGATCGCCTGCTGGTTTATCCCGCCTGAAAGACATTGCGATCTCATAGCGTCAACCCGGAGGCCATTTGGGGCGTTTCGAACCGTTGGCACTTGTTCCTGCATTTTTCGAGATGTTTCAGGGGAAAGATTCGTTGCTTTACTCTAGAAGGAGTTCCCTCCTCCAAAAAGTATTTTTTTATTTGTTTGATACAGTAGTACACATTTTTGTCGACGAGGCCTGAATACACCGGAGTTGTGATGCATCATTTTTCTTACGGGAAACCTTGTTTGGTGTTTTTCGAAATTCCCACGAGCGGGCCGCCTTTTTTTTAGAGAATGTCTTTTTGCCTTTTTAACAGCCGCTGGGTTTGTTCTAAAAATCTTGCAGAGTTCCCGTCCTAGTGGCTTGCAGAAGTTGCTCGTTAAAAACCTTACCGGTAAAAACCTTTATTTCTAGGATAAAAACTAGGTCAAAGGAAAAGAGTGCAATGGGTGCGCTGCACCCATTGCGGCTTTGGGTTCCGCAGTAGCACTAACATCAGGGCAGCTTCTGATTTTGGTGTCTACGCAAGGGTTAATCTCGGATTTGAAAAAGAATAACATAAGAAAAGGAATGGTTGTACCTTATAGTTACGTGTGCAAGCGACGTCATGGGACTTTAGCCTATTATTACTTCCCCGGGGGCGGAGATGCGGCACGAATTCTTCCCTTTGCTATGTCAAGTTCGACAGGGGGTGAGACCTGTCCTGCTCGTGGTTTCATTTAGGGGTGGAAGTGTGAGTGTTGGTACTACATCGTGTATAATAAATATTTACCTTGCCGCATGTTGTTCCCCGTATACGGTCTTGATCCCATCTTTTGTCGGGAATTTTATCATTTGGTGGAAGGTGGATAGTACTGCTCTCATGCAGTGTATCCAGGGTCGCCCGAACAAGACATTATACCTCATGTCTCCCTCGATGACATGGAACTTGACGTCTTAGGTTGTGCCGGTCACGGTAACCGGGAGGATGATTTCTCCCTTCGTTGTTTCGCTAGCCATGTTGAAACCGCTAAGGATCCGAGTGGCGGGTACGATTCGTTCGAGTAGCCCGAGTCGTTCTACTACCTTCGCCCTGATGATAGGGAATCATTGTGGGGTTGGGATATGGCCTCGGTGTCTTCCTTGCAGAATGTAAGGCCGTCTTCCAGGATATATGCCTGAGTCTGTTTTTCCTTGGTGATGGATCTTTGTTCTTATCACTACCGGTTCCTGTGGGGCATCAACGCCCCCCATGATCATGTGGATGACATGTCGTGATTTGTTTGCCTCATTTTTCTTTGTCGCCTCCCTCTCTCGGAATTTATTTTTGGCCCGATCGCTAAGAAATTCCCGAAGATGTCCTTTGTTGAGTAGTTGAGCCACCTCTTCGCATAGCTGATGGAAGCCCTCAGTCCTGTGACTATGCGTGTTATGAAATTCACATGCTAAGTTGTAGTTTCTCTATAAAGGGTCTGTCTGTATCAGTTTGGGCCACTTGGCATCCCTGATCTTGTTGATAGAAAACACGATGTCTGAAACATCGACGTTGAAGTTGTATTCCAATAAGTGGGGCGCGTTAGGTGGTGCTACGTTTCGATCAAACCTGGTTCTATTGATGAGTCCTCAAGGGTATTATCCTCGATTCATCCTTCTATCACTGCGAGGTAGGTTGAGTCTTGGGATGTTCCTCCTGTCTTCGAGGTACGGCCGGTACCTTTCTTTGCTTGGTCTTGCTTCTTTTGCTGGGAGTCTATTTGGTTATACTGAGCCTAAAGGGGCTCCCAGTTAGTCGTCCTCGGCCCCGATCTTTGATTGGTACCGGTTGTGGACGTCCGACCAAGTCAGGTCGGGTATTCCATCAGGTTCTGCTTCATCTTCTTCGAGGCCACCAAGCTTCGTTCGTTCAGGCCTTGGGTGAAGGCCTGTACCGCCCATTCACCGGAAATGCATAGCAGTTCCATTCGTTCCATTTGGAAGCGGGACAGGAATTCCAGCAGCATCTCATTCTCTCTTTGAATGATTTTGAAAACGTCGGACTTCCTCGTTGCTACCTTGATGGCTCCCGCATGCGCCTTTACGATGGAATCTGCTAGCATGGCGAATGAATCTATAGAGTTGCGAGCCAATTTGTGATAGCTCATCATGGCCCCCTTCGAAAGTGTTTCTCCGAATTTTTTCAGTAATGCGGACTCGATTTCGTCATTTTTTATATCGTTGCCTTTTACAGTGCATGTATAGGTAGTGATGTGCTCGTTGGGATCGGTGGTACCGTTGTATTTGGGGAGTTCTGGCATCCTAAATTTTTTGGGAATGGGCTTCGGGGCTGCTTCCTCGGGGAACAGCCTCTGTACAAATTTCCTCAAATCCAGACCATTTAGGACTGGGGGTGCTCCCAAGATATGGTCCACTCGAGAGTTGTAGGTATCGACTATTTTTATTGTTGGCCGCAATCATTTTTTTGCCCGATTCGATCCTTTTGGTAAGGTCCTCCAGCATCTTCACTATGGTGGGGTCAGCCATTGACCCAATACCATTTAATCTTTCGTGTATTTGCTCGGCAAAGGGAGTTGTCTTCGATGCTGGTGCGGTGGGAGTCCTCGGATGGCTTTGCAACTGAGCAATGGCTAGTTGTTGTGCCTGCATCATTTCAAAAATAACGTTAAGCCTAACTTCATGTTCTTCCCGGGCCAGGTTTTTTTGAACTTCTTGTCGATTACTGTGTCGCACGCTTCTGTCGATGTGAGAAGTTTCGTTGACTTGCTGTGCGCCCTATGAATCCGTGTCCACTAGTATTGGTCCGAGTGCATTATCGGGATCCTGTGGTGGTGCTCCGACGGCCGGGATAGCTACACCATTTTCCCCATGATCTTCGAGGTGATCATTCTCAGCTTTGTTCACCGAGCTAGCATTTTTACCTGAAATCAAAGGATCTTGGAGAAGAAAAAGTGTGAAAAATGATGTGTTTTGTGATGAAACTAGCAAGAAAATAATCACTATTATTTTTAGTCCCACGGTGGGCGCCAAACTATTTACCGTAAAAATGGTAATAATAATTAAATTTATTAAATGGGACTCTAAAAATACGTGATTTATTCCCAAGCTAGTTTGTTAGAGCATATGCTACTAATATTATGAATTTTAATGATGGGGCGAAGGATAAACGAGATAACAAGCGAACCAAAGAGTCTGCTGCCCGGGTGTAAGCTTAGTCGATCGGGACCTTGAGATCGACCTCGGGGTGGAGCTCGGGTAGTCTGGGATAGTCGGGAGTAATCTAAGAGCTATAAATATAATCAAACACAGCTATTTATAACTGAAATTGAATTTGTACGATAAAGAACATATAAAAAATGAAGAACACATATAGAGGCAAAGTATATCGAGGTATTCTCAGTACCAGTGAGAGCCAATGAGTATTAGTAAGAGAAGAGAGAGAGAGAGAGAGAGAGAGAGAGAGAGAGAGAGAGAGAGAGAGATTATTGCACTTCGTAGAATTTGTGGGAGTAACATCAGTCCCTTACAAGGTAGGGCGAATCCCTTTTATATAGTAGAGGAAACTCGGCTAAAAGTATGTGGAGGTTAATTACAAAGTACAGTGATGAGATGGCTTGACACGAGGCCTCAGCATAGGCCCTAGGTAGGCCGGGCCAGTCAGACATAGCCATGTGCCTAGGGGGCTTCCCCCTTTGTCCTGGCTTCATTTTTTGTTTCCTCCATGTCAGGCTTTGACGAACCCTGAGGTCTAGAACTCGATCGCGGCCTCCCACCCTCGGGGTTCCGGGGTATACTTCCGAAATATCTTGATAGCGAGAAATCAAGTCTTCTGATTTTTTTTGTGTACATCATGACAGCAACGGGCTTATGGATTCTATGGCCCAGGCTGGTTTATTTCCAGCAGACCCAGCCACATTTCAGGCGGGAGGGGGGAACAAACCCCTATTGCTCAAGCTTCTGGGCATGCAGCTGCAATGTATCAGACTCCGGGTGTACTACCCTCGAATGGGGCCCAGCCAGTTCCAGCGGTGGTACCTGAGCCTAGACTAGCTGCGGACGACAATCTGCTAAAGTTATTAGATAGATGGACTAGGCTACACCCTCCTGTCTTCGGAGGAGAGCGTCACGAGGATGACCAGGATTTCATTTATAGGTGCAGGGATAGACAACACAACATGAGGATATTAGAGTCTCATGGGGTTGACTTCACTACTTTCCAGCTGGAGGGCAGGGTCCGTAGATGATGGCGGTGTTATCTTCTTGGCAGACCAACGGTTCTTCTCCCCATGACTTGGGGCAAGTTGACATAGCTTTTATTGGAAAGGTATATTCCACTCTTTGAGGGGAAGAGTTGTGGTATCAATTTGAGCAACCTGAGCAAGTCTGGTGTAGCGATCGACTCTAAGGCGAGGTTTTTTGAGTTTTCTCACCATGCACTTATGATACTTCCTTCAGATGCAAAGAGAGTGCGGAGGTTTGTTGTGGGGTTGCACTCAAGTATTAGGGCCAATATGGCCCGAGAGGTTGAGATGGGGACTTCTTATCGGCTGGTAGTAGAGATTGCTCGAAGGATTGAGGGCTACCATCAGAGACGTAGAGAGCAAATAAGAGGTCAGTTTGGGAGGGGTCAGCCTAGCAGGCACCCATATTCAGCACCACCACCACCTAGAGGTGCTCCTGCGTGCCACTAATTCAGCGTCATACCAGAGAGTTCTTAGCGCCCACCAGCCATCCAGGGTTCTTCTAGTGGGACTCAGACCACCAGGGTTCTTCCAACTCCTATTTTAGTGCCATACCGGAGAGTTCTTACCGCCCACCGTCTATTCAGGCTTATTCTAGTGGTTCTACAGGCCATCAGGGTCAAACATCAGGGCAGCAGATCGCCGTACCGAGGGACTGTATCGAGTGCGGCAATCTCGATCAGATGAGGAGATTCTGCCCCAGGCTTTGGGCCAAGGCAATTTATCTCACCCAAACTCACACCAAGATTAAAGGTAGTAAGGCGGTCGAAGCATTAATAAAACCCAATGCGAGTCGGGATTGATTCCTCAGGGAGTTAAAATTGGGATTAGGTATATAACTAGAGTAGGTGTATGATGTGACTCAATTTGTGCTTCCATATATTCATTGGTTGTTTCTATTTCTACTTTTAGCTAATGATTGCAAATAAAAAACTAGAAGATAATATTTTGGGTTTTTGTTGTTTTTCAAATGATAAAGGATCTAGGGTTGTGACTTCAACCTAGTTGGATACCTAATGGGTTGTAAACTATAGGGCAAGTTTGATTAATCGGAATCATAATATAGAAACCACACGCAATTGCTCACTCCATACCTCACGGTAGTTTGAGTGATTTTGCCCAATTTGGCTTTCTCAAGCCCAAATGGATATTGCACAGATCAAGTGATATAGGCTCAAGTCGGGTCTTACTATCTCTCGATTTGAACCTTTAATTGGGGCTATCAATTTCTTGAGTTCACCCCCAATTCTCTGTTAGCCAAGTTTTCCTAAACTTAGTCTCTCTTTCTCAAGTAAAGACTAGGTCAAATACGCATGAATCAATGTTTGCAACCATTAATTCTAGAAATCAAGCATAAACAAGGCTAAATATCACTAACCCAAACTCTAGGATTGAGCCACAACCCTAGCAAAATATATAGCTACTCATGAAAAATAAAGAAATACAAGAAGAAATAAGATAGAATGCATAATATTTGATTATACAAAAAAATCTAATGTTTAGAAGTTAATATAGTACAAAATTACTCAAAGAAGTAAAGAAAACGACTCATGTGTACCTCTGCAAACTATACTTAACCTAAAAATGACAATAAGTTCTATTTATACTAAGCTAAAATATTTGACAAAAATGCCCATGCGTAGGTTTTGTGGCCGCATAATTCTGGTGACGTCCGCGCAATGGGCTTCTAAGGCCGCACAATAGTTGTGCGGTACGCATTCTTGGGAATTTGGGCTTGGAACTTTATGGCTTATGTGGTCCGCATGAAAAGGAGTGCAGCTACACTTCTGATTATGTAGTCTCACAAAAAGTGATGCGGTCCGCACTCTCTGCTTTTGGTCTTTAAACAGCTTTCTGATTCTTCAAACCTGTAGACTACATAATACAGACTATGGCGGCACTTGACCTGATGCGGCCGCACAATTTCGGTGTGGTCCGCACTCCTTGAGATGGCCAAAACATTAAATCTCTGAATCTCCCTTCTACGGCCGCACTAGAATTGTGCGATCCGCACTGCTAGCCTTTCCACCATGTTTTGGTTCTTGTTCATTTTTGACTCCTTTATGAGTTTATTTTGACTTCTTTGTCTTTTTTTCCAATATTCCTACAAGTAAGCACATTTCGTTAGTTTCTGGGAATACCTTTAAGCGTTTTTGAGCTAAAACGCAAGTAAAAGAGAGCAAATAAGCGGTCAAAATCCCTACTCATCAACTCCCCCAAACTTGAGCTTTGCTTGTCCTCAACCAAATAAGGCAATTCCCGCCTCCATTATAAAAAGGGATATTTCTGTTAGCCTAAGTTGAGTCAATTAGACATCAATTGGGACCAACAATTGCCCACAACACATATGAATTATCAACAACACAATGATATGACTTTTTGAGTAGCATAGTTCTAATGAGACACTAGAGCATCAAGAGTTGACTCTATTCATCAAGGAAGCTCGCCCTTTGACGTAGGTCATTGTGGATCCCAAACTCCTCCTCCTCTACTTTTTCAAAGCAGGGATTGTGAAAAGTTCGCTCATCACTCTCAAAAGAACATCAGGAGTCCGGCTTTAAGTACCATAAGCTTTCCCCTTATGTAAATCTCCACTAATATAAGCTCACTTAACTTGAAATCATGCAGGGCTTTTGTAGGATGTAATGAAGGCTTTTGGATCAAGGTAGGACTTGTTGGAATAGAATGGTTTCATCTTTTCTTAAGCACTCCATTTTCTCTTTTCGGCTCATACTTTGACGCTTTGAGTCATTTTCTTCTTCCTCGGGGGAACTAGAGAGGCGTAACGTCACTCTTTCTTCATCATGACATTCATTTTTCTCCTTTTCTATTTGCTTCAGCCTTTCCTCCTTATTTTATTTTGAATTCCCTTCAACTCTTCACTTTATTCACCTTCTTATTGACATTTTTCTTTTTGTTATTTCTTTCTTTTCTTTGACTTGCCTTTTCTTCATTTCTTTCTCTTTTTTGTACCTTTTATCACTTTCAACTCCTTGTCTTTCCCCCAAACATACATTTTTGCCAATTGTTTCTAAAAAATGATAAGGAAATAATGGGTGCCAAGAGAGGGTCATTACAAAACGGATAAAGGCTTGTAACATAGTTATTGAAAGAAAAAGAGCTTCGACTCAAAGGGGTTGACTAGGGATATCACATTGGTAGGCTATAGAAGATTTCAAATTTCAATTTGGATCAAGGGGAGCCTACAATCATTTCTCAAGCCAAGCTACACTTAGAATTTCGCCAAGACAAACATTCGGGGCAAGTTCTAGACCATTAGCACACGTACTTGGACTAGTAACTAACATCTCACCTCTCACGCTTCTGGATTGCTAAAGAGAATGGAGTCGAGGGCCCACAACAACGCTAGCTAAGATTGAGAATCAACAATGGCTTGACTGAACCACTCGATGACTATTTAAGTCAATGTAAGAGTCAAAAGGTCACAACTAGAACTATATTCTGCCAACAACTTGTTTTTAACCATACGATCATAGGTAAATGTGTTGGTACCAAGTGAAGCATGCTTGACACCCTTTTATTAATTACTACTATATTTATCTAAACATAAAATAAAATGGACTCAATCCCTTAAGAAGGTACTCATGCCATCCATCATTGAAAAGAGCCACCCGGTTCACACATAATCTACCTTTGGAAAGAACCGTGGCATTAAGAAAATAAAAGGCTTATTGTTCACACAAAACGTAAAAACAAGCTAGAAAATTAAAAAGAAGTTACTAAAGTAAATAAGAAGCTATACTACTAAGGAAAGAAAACTAGAAAAGTTATGAAATAAACTACGGAAAGCGAGATAAATGAATATACAAATCGAAATCAAATAAATATATACATAAGGGAAATGAATATCTACATCAAATGGGGAAAACATATACATACAAAAGGAAAATAAAGATGAAAGAAAAATAGAATCAGAATTATTACAGCCCAAATGTCAAATGTCAAAGTTAAATACTCTAAATAGACCCCCTCCCCCCCCCCCCCCCCCCAAATAAAAATCAACATTGTCCTTAATGCTTAACTAAAATAAGAACTGGGAAAGGGTAGAGAGTTAAGAGAATTCTCTATGTGATCTAAGTCTATATGGGATCCTCATCACTCTCTGTCACTAACTATATCTCATCATCTCTAGGCTGAAGGAAAACTGGGTGCTGAGCATCTGGATCATCTCCTCAGCAATGTGGGAAGTGGCAACCAGCTTCGGACTAGCTAGCTGATGCTTCTGGTGCTACCTGTGCTGCTGGGACTGAAGGCTCCATAAGCAGGTCCAATGGCAGATCTCCGGTAGATGCAATCTTGGCGACCACTTTTCTCAACTTGTCCACTGACCTCTTCGATGCCTGAGATTTCTTCATCTTTTTGACTTGTTTGGTTAAGTCCTCAATTACCTTCCTATGTACCACTAAAGTATCTGTGATGGTCTTCTGGTTTTCTAGAATCTTTTTTAATATTTCCTCCACTGACAGAGGTACCTGTGGCTCTATTGGGGCTGAGGAACGTGCTACAAGAACACTGGATATATCACTTAGCTTTGTAGTAGCTGCCTAGATCCATTTGTTAAGACTCGCTAATGCTTGGGAGACTCGCAGCGCAGTCTGATGATATGTAGATGAAGCCAATTGTAGCAATGGCACTGATAGTCTAGCAGAAACAGGTGGTCCGGTAGGTAAAGATGGTGGCATGGCTGCTGTCCCGATGGAAGTACCAGATGCTGTGGAAGGATCGACAGCTCAATCAGTAACCACTACCGTTGTCTTATCAGACAGGACAGTGGAGGTACTATCTTTTCCCTTTAATTTTGGGTTGTGAGCTCTTTGAAGGTGGTACCAAGAGAAAGGCTTCTTGGCCTTCACTCATATATCATAATGCTTCGACTCCACCCCTTGATCCTTGGTGTATTCAGTGAGGAAATTTGGGTATGGATAGGATCTTTCACCCTTCTGGACAGCTAAAGTGATGTTGATGGACATGATGGCACCAACATTTATTGGATAACCTACTATAATTAAGCCACCTAGACTGCTCGGGGAAGTGGGAGCTTCTTTTCATTGAGGCATGGGTCAATGCGGCTACACACGAATGTTTGCCACCCTTTTGCTGCAAAGTTTAGGGTGGCCCGGATAATTGGAACCGCTTCTGTGAGCCATAGAGGTGTTGACCCTTGGATCGCCAAAATCTCAGCCAACCATGGATGAGCTGCATCACCCATATCTAGTTTCTCCAAGTATTGCACTGCTTCAACTTCTTCAAACCCCACATATATGTTCAGTGCATAAGAGTCAACGAGGATTTTTAGATTCTGCACTTTTGTCACCTAAGTTCCCTATTTGATGTGAGAAACATTTGCATAGAATTCCTTTACCAGGTACTCATTTGCATCTAGGACGTTGTTGGTGAACCATTTCCATCCTTTCCACTCCTGGAATTGCCTTAGGACATTGGGGTTGTTCTTGTGCAAATCCTTCATTGAAAATTGTCGCTCAAGAGTGAGAGACCTATATGGCCACCATTCCCTAAACTTCGCGAAGGAATTGGCACTGACAAATTTGTCCATCCATATCTCTGGCCTCCTTGACCTCTCTAAACCTGCCACTGCAGTATCGTTCCCTCTCCCATCATCTGGGACATCATCATCATCATCTACATTTATTGGAGAAAGAGGGTTCAGAATCTTGACTACCCTCTTCCGAAACCTCAAACGAACTGGCAGTTGAAGAGGACTCATCTACCAAATGAATCTCCACGGGAGTTGTTGTGATTGGTCTTCCGATTGTGCTTGCATGGAGTTTCCCTCTGAAGCTTCTCCGAATGGGGCATACTCATCGGTCTTCGAGGTATCAGGGGCTCTTTTGGTTGCGGTCTTCTTTCTTATAACCCTTTGAAGTGCTAGAGGTAGGATGATTTTACCTCGACCCCAGCCTCTGGAAGGTTCTGCCCTCCCATTTGACACATCTCCTTTGCCACGTGAGCGAATCATTGTCTACAACATATAAGAAGTAGAAATCAGTTACAATTGAAGCTCACAGTGTATACATAAACATGATTGAAAGTTGCAGCAAAATATTCTCAGAATGGGCAGTACGAACCACATAAAAGTGAGTGTGACCGCACAACCAAGAGTGCAGACTGCACAATTTTGACTACGGCCGCACAGCCCCAAGTTCAGACTACTGGGGTCTTTGATGTTTCATCAGTGTAGACCAGACAAAAATGAGTGCGGCCACACAAGTCCACTATGGACCGCATAATTTTGAGTGCGGCCACACAAGTCAAGCACACCATTTCCCTAACTCAAAGAGCTACGGACCGCACAAAAGTATGCGCGGCCGCATATTTCAAATTCACGGGCATTGTCCTAGGGTTTATGCAATTTTTTTCTCAAATAGTCATGGTTTTGAGAAATCAAACATCATTAGCTACTTACCCAGACCCCAATTAACATTTAAGAAGCTACCCACGTAATTCTAGGCAAAAACAACTAAACATTGGCATTTTTAGGCATTGAAGCAACCTAAATCTAATAACAAAAAAAACAAAAGATGAAGAATCTATAGATGGATTAACATACCAATAATGAAGATGCAGGTGATGAAATAAGGGAAGATTTGAGAGCAATAGGGAAATTTACTGTGCAAGCTTAGCTTCGGGTGTCAGAAGATCAAAAAGCGTTAAAAGAAGAGAGAAGCCCTATTTATATTTTTACCCGTGGGACCTAGATTTTTGATTGAGTGCGCCCGCATTATTTTTATGTGGTTCACACTCCTTACCTAGCCTTGAGAAGTCATGCGATGGACCGCACAAAAAAGAGTGTCGCCGCAGCATTAGTGCGTACCGCACAAAAATGTGTGCGGCCGTAATTCCTTAAGCATTTTTGCCAGACCAACTTTAGAAACCATGCATTTTGACACTTAGCCAAATTTTTCATGCACAGTTCTTGCAATGCACACCCATTCTTGCATATAATTCAAAACTGGTTATCACAAAACAAAGCCTATCTAATCTAATTAAGAAAAACAAAAGAAAGGAAAAGACATGGGTTGGCCCCCAAGAAGCGCCAAATTTAACGTCGCGGCATGACGTTGATTACCAATCAATTGAAATGAAGAACTACCACAATGTGTCCATCGTCAACCTTGCCAATATAATGTTTAACCCGGTGCCTATTGACTCTAAAAAACTCATCATTCTTATTTTTCAAATCTAGAGCACAAAAGGGGTTACATTCACTACTTCAAAGGGGCCACTCCATTTAGATTTCAACTTGCCCGGAAACATCCTTAACCGAGAAATGAACAATCGCACAAGATCACCTTCTTTAAACTCCTTGTTGTGGATATACTTGTCATGGAAGTACTTCATCTTTTCCTTGTAAATGGATGAACTTGTGTAGGCATGATACCGGAATTCATCAAGCTCATTCAAGTGTGCCACTCTCAGGTTTGCAGCGACATCCCATTCATGATTAAGCTTCTTCAATGCACACATGGCCTTATGCTGAAGCTCTACCGGAAGATGGCACGCCTTCCCAAATACCAGTCGATATGGAGACATCCCAATCGGTGTCTTGTAGGTCATCCTATAATCCCAAAGTGCATCATCAAGTTTCTTGACCAATCCGTTCGGTTGGTGTTCACAGTCTTTAACAAAATACTCTTGATCTCCCGGTTGGAAAATTCAACCTGTCTACTTGCTTGAGTATGGTAGGGGGTTGAGACTTTATGAGTGACACCATACTTGGCGAGTAAGGTATTAAAATCCCGATTGCAAAAATTCGAACCACCATCACTAATAATGGCCCTCGGAGTACCAAACCTTGTGAAGATGTTCTTTTCAAGAATGCCACCACACTTCGAGCTTCATTTTTGGGTATAACCACGGCTTCAACCCATTTTGTTACATAGCCGATAGCTACCAAAATATAAATGCTCCCACAAGATCTCACGAACAGTCCAATGAAATCAATACCCCAAACATATCAATCTCTAAAATGGTGGTAAGTGGCATCTCATTATTTTTAGCAATCCTAGCGGCCCTTTGGCACTCATCACAACACTTGACAAGCACACTAGTGTCCTTGTAGAGGGTAGGCCAATAGAATCCACAAGTCAAAATCTTTGTAGTTGTTCTAGCTCCACCATAGTGACCACCATACGGTAAAGAGTAGTAAGCCTCAAGAATTACTATTTCTTCTTCTTCTGGTACACATCGATGGATCACACCATCGGTACATATCCGGAAAAGATACGGCTCATCCCAGTAATAATCCAATTAATCCCGCTTGAACTTCTTCCTTTGGTTTGAAGAGAACTCATTCGGTATAATGCCGCTCACAAGATAATTGGCTAAATCGGTGAACCATGGCATCCCGTTCACTAAAACAGATAGGAGTTGCTCATCGAAAAATGAATCACTGATATCAAGTTCGTCATGTGTCATCCCTTCCTCCTCCAAACGGGACAAGTGGTCCGCCACTTGATTCTCACTACCCTTGCAGTCTTGACTCTCTAGTTAAAACTCTTGCAATAATATCACCCACCGCATCAACATCGCCATAGAATCTTTCTTGCTCTTGAAATACCAAACTGCCGCATGGTTGTTGTGAACAATCACCATAGTACCCATCAGATACTACTGGAACTTCTCCATTGCAAAAACAATAGCAAGTAGCTCATTTTCGGTCACTTTTTTGTTAACTTTGGCGTCATTCATGGTCTTGCTAGCATAGTAGACCGTATGGAAGATTTTATTGATTATTTGCCCCAACACCGCTCCAATTGCAACATCACTAGCATCACACATGAGATCAAAAGGTAAGCTCCAATCTGGTGCGGTGATAAAAGAAGTAGTAGTCAACTTGAACTTAAGTAACTCGAATGCCTTCATACAATCTTCATTAAAATTGAACTTGGCATCATTCTCCAAAAGTTTGCACAATGGGTTCATCACCTTGGAAAAGTCCTTGATGAATCGGCATTAGAAACCCGCATGACCCAAAAATCTCCTCACTCCCTTCATATATGTTGGGGGAGGGAGTTTAGAGATCACCTCAATACCATGGTTTGAAATTTTGTGGTCGAGGACAATGCCTTCCTCGACCATGAAGTAACACTTCTACCAATTTAACACCAAATTTGTTCCTCACATCCAGCCAATTCCCTATCCAAATTGTTCAAAAAATATTCAAATGAATTCCCAGCCATAGAAAAATCATCCATAAAGACCTAAAAAATGTTCTCCACCGTGTCCGTGAAAATAGCCATCAAACACCATTAAAAATTCAACGGTGTATTACACAACCCAAAAGGCATCCGTGAGAATGCAAAAGTACCATAGGGGACAAATGAAATTGGTCTTCTCATGGTCCTCCGGAGCAACAAAGATTTGGTTATAGCCAGAGTATCCATCAAGAAAGCAATAAAAAAGCATGTCCGGCCAACCTATCGAGCATTTGGTCAAGAAATGGAAGCAGGAAATGATCTTTCTGATTAACTTTGTTGAGCTTCCTACTGTCCATGCACACTCTCCACCCGGTGACAGTTCTTGTTGGGATCAGTTCATTCTTGTCATTTGTTACCACATTCATGCCCCCTTTCTTTGGGACACATTGCACCGGAGAGGTCCACGAGCTATCGGAAATGGGGTAAATAACCCCAGCATCTAACCACTTGATTAACCTCTTTTGATGTTCAATGGAAGGTTTGGCACCCTCCTCCAAAATAATCTTGTGCATGCAAAAGGCGGCCCTTATGCCCCGGATATCCACCAATGTCCATCCAATTTCTCTTTTCCTCCTTTGTAGCACCTTCAATGTAGACTCTACCTACATGTTAGTTAAGTAAGAAGAATGGTTAACTGGTGAAGTAGAAGAAGGGCCAAGGAATTCATACCTGAGGTGCAGGGGCAAAGGCTTTAGCTCCAAGGTAGGAGGCTCCTCGATTGAGGGTTTTGTTGGAGGTGTCTTCCAGTTTTCAAGATCCAGAGATAGCTTTCGGGGATCATAAGTGTACGACCCCATTTCTTGCAATGCATTTACATACTCCACATAGTCATCACTCTCCTCATCATCATCTACGTTGAGCAAAACGGCTTCCAATTTCTCCTCAAAATTCATTGTTGCACTAGCATCATCAACTATCACGTCGGTCACCAAATCCACAAACGAACAAAGTTCATTACTATTCGGCTGCCTCATTGATTTGCAAACATGGAAGACCATTTTTTTGTCACCCACCCGGAAAGTGAGCTCATCAGCCTCCACATCAACAAGACACTTCCCCGTAGCAAGTAAAGGTCTACCCAAAATGATACGCACCTCATAGTGCACTTCACAATCTAGGTCACAAAATCCGTTGGGAGGATAAACTTGTCAACTCGAACCAATACATTATCAATAATACCCAAAGGCCTCTTCATTGTTCGATCCGCCATTTGCAACCTCATGGATGTGGGTCTTGGTTTCCCCATTTCCAATGTTTTGAAAACCAAATAGGGAATCAAGTTAATACTTGCCCTGAGATCATATAATGCTTTGCCAAATTTGGCGTTCCCAATTGTGCAGGGAATTGTGAAAGCGCTCGGATCTTCAAACTTCGGATCCATTGAGTGCACAATTGCACACACTTGATGAGTCATATTAATGGTTTCACAATTCATTGATCTTTTCTTGGTTACCAAATCCTTCATGAATTTTTCATATCCTGACATTTGTTACAATGCATCAACCAATGGCACATTAATTAATAAACTCTTCATCATATCAATAAACCTTTTGAATTTGTTTTCACTGTTTTGCTTTGCAAGACTTTAAGGGTATCGAGGAGGAGGCCTTGGCATTGGAGCCTTAGCCTTTGGCACACCGATTCCAGCATGTCAATCACATGTTCCCTAGATGGGTTCACCTCTTTTTGTGTCTCCTCGACACTTTCATCTATATCAATTATAACTTCTTCATTAGCTTGAACCACATTGCTTGGGATTTAATCCTCTTGAACCACAACATTTTCATTCACGATCCTTCTTTGATTTGAAGTGGTTGCATTCTCACAAAAGTTGAACACTCATCATAAGGGGGTACTACCTAGTGATACGGTGGTAAAGCCGAAGGGTGGGAATGATAAGGGACATGCTTATTTCATATCCAGCTTTCGAATAGAAGTGTTGTGCGAGGTTAATTAAGCATCAGGGTCGGCCTTCTTCTCCATCATCTGTTTAAACATGTTTTCAATTCTACCCATCTCTTTGGAATAAGAGATCGGGCCTTGAGAAGGATAGGGAGGTGGATTGCTCGGTTGTTGGAACTTCAGGGGTCTTTAAAAACCCGACCCCCGGTTGTGGTTGTTGTTTTTCCACCCTCCTTGATTATTTCCTCCCCCATTTCTTTGATTGTTTCCACCCTCAATTTCCTTGATTACTCTAATGGCCTTAATTTCCTTGATTGTTCCAATTGCCTTGGTTGGAATTGCCGCCACTCCAATTGCTTTGGTGGTTTTTGTTGTTCTAATTTCCTTGCTTCCCTTGTGACCTCCATTGTTGTTAATTTTTTCCTTGAGCATTGTTTCTTTGACCTTGATAATTGTTGACATATTGAACTTCTTCATCTTGCTCATTGAATGAATCACCTTGATCATAACCACTATCATCTTGCATAAATTTTCTGGATGGCTTTGCATTTGTTGACCTTGTTGTCGTCTTTTGTTTACCATCGTATTCACACCTTCCATTGTATGTACTTGTTTCGGCCCTTGAACTTGTTGAAGTTGGGCTTTGGCCAATTGGTTTGTGGTAGTTGTCAACTCGGCAATAGCTTGAACTCCTTGTGTAGGTGAATAACATTAGGGTCATTTTGCAGAACATTGGCTCTACTTTTCCATGCCGAAGAGGTATCTGCCATCTCATCAAGAATTTCACAAGCTTTGGCGTAAGGCATGTTCATGAAGTTCCCTCTGGCGAGTTGTTTAACCACACATTGATTAGTTGTGTTGATCCCCTGTAGAAGGTCTATTGGATCGTGGCCTCAGTCATATCATTGTTCGGCCACTGTTTAATCATAGTACGATATCTTTCCCTAATCTCGTGTAATGGCTCATTGAGTTCTTGCTTGAAAGCAAGAATCTCATCCCGAAGCGTCACCATATGTCTCGGAGAAAAGAATTTGAAAATGAACTTTTCTGCCAACTCATCCCAAGTGTGGATGGAATGGTTGGGCAACCTCTCCAACCAGTCCAATGCCTTTTCCCATAGAGAAAAGAGAAATAGCCTCAACCTCAGCGCGTCCGTAGAAACATTTGTTTGCTTGCTCCCCCAACAAGTATCGAAGAACCCCTTGAGTTGCTTGTAGGAATTTTTATTCAAAGCCTCGGTGAAGAATCCTCATTGCTTAAGTAATTTAAGCATCGCATTGGTGATTCGGAAGTCTCCCACCCTAATGCAGGGTGGGCCTATAGCACTTGCATAACCCTCATTTGGTAATTATTGGTGGGCTGCCGCTCTTGGTGGGTGTGGGGGAGGGACGGCCACATTATCGTGAGGTGGGCAGCCTCGTCTATTAGCTTGAGGTTCAAGAGGAACCTCATCAATTACATAATCGTCCACTTTCTCCCCCAATGGCATATTTCCAATGGGCTCGTTGTTGAGAGCCATTTTTGTACCTAATATCAATTCAAACACAAAATTAGTGACTCATAAGGAAAGGAAGACAAAGCACACAAAAACCTAGATATAAATCTAATTCCGTTTAACTCCCAGGCAATGGCACCAAAAATTGATCTCGCTCAAACTCACACCAAGATTATAGATAGTGAGGCAGTTGAAGCAATAATAAAACCCAACACGAGTCGAGATCGATTCCTCAGGGAGTTTAAATTTGGATTTGGTATATAACTAGAGTAGGTGTATGATGTTACTCAATTTGTACTTCCACATATTCATTGGTTGTTTCTATTTTGTACTTTTAGCTAATGATTTCAAATAATAAACTACAAGACAATGTTTTTTGGTTTTGGTTGTGTTTGAAATGATAAAGGATCTAGGGTCGTGACTTCCACCTAGGTGACTACCTAATGGGTAGTAAACTATAGGGCAACTTTGATTAATCAGGATCGTAGTATAGCAATCACACGCAATTTCTCACTGCATACCTCTTGGTAGTTTGAGTGATCTTGCCCAATTTGGCTTTCTCAAGCCCAAATGGGTATTGTACAGATCAAGTGATATATGCTCAAGTCGGGTCTTACTATCTCTATATTTGACCCGTTAATTGGGGATATCAATTTCTTGAGTTCACCCCCAATTCCTTCTTAGCCAAGGTTTCCTAAACTTAGTCTCTCTTTCTTAAGTAAAGACTAGGTCAACTAGGTATGAATCAATGTTTGCGATCGTTAATTCTAGAATTCAAGCATAAATAAAGCTAAATATCACTAACCCAATTACAAAAAATCCCTAAAATTAAATACCCATTAAGTACCCACACTAGGGTTGAGCAAATCCCTAGCTAAAGATCAAGCTACTCGTGAAAAAATAAAGAATTACAAGAAGAAATTAAGATAGAATGCATAAAATTGATTAGACAAACAAAATCTAATGTTTAGAAGTTAATCTAGTACAAAAGTACTCAACTAAGTAAAGAAAATGGCTCAGGTGCATCTCTACAGACTAAACTTAACCTAAAAATGACAAAAAGTTCTATTTATACTAAGCTGAAAATATCTGACAAAAATGCCCCAGCGTAGATTGTGCGGCCGCATAATTCTAGTGTAGTCCAAACAATGGGCTTCTGCGGCCGCAAAATAGCTGTGCGGTCCGCATTCTTAGGAATCTGGGCTTGGAACATCAGGGATTTTGTGGTCTGCCTGAAAATGAGGGCGGTCGCACTTCTGATTATGCAGCCACACAAAAGTGATGTGGTCCGTACTCTCTACTTTTGGTCTTGAAACAGCTCTCTAATTCTTCAATACTGCGGACCGCATAATAGTGACTGTGGTTGTACTTGACCTCCTGCAGCCGCACAATTTCGGTGTGGTCCATACTCCTTAAACTGGCAAAAAAACTACTCTCTCAATCTCTTTTCTGCAGCCACACTAGAATTATGCGGTTCGCACTGCTAGTCTTTCTTCCCTGTTTTGATTCTTGTCAACTTTTGACTCCTTTATGAGTTGATTTTACTTCTTTGGCTTGTTTCCCAATATTCCTGCAAGTAAGCACATTTTGTTAGTTTTTAGGAATACTTTGAAGCATTTTTGAGCTAAAACGTAAATAAACGAGAGCAAATAAGCGATCAAAATCCCTACATATCAGTAGTGTAGAAGGGTCAGCAGCCCATGATTACAACACCAAATGTCTGGACGCCTAGAGGAAAAGGGCAGGTTGGTAGGGGCCATTCTAGAGGTGGTGGCCAGGCAGGGAGAGGTCAACCAACTATTGTTCTGTTAGGCAGAGGCCAGCCAGCTGATGCTCCAGCCAGATTCTATTCTTTTTCGGCCAGACCAGATGCATAAGCCTCAAATACCGTGATCAGAGGTATTATTTTCGTCTACGGCAGGGATGCTCCAATATTTTTTATCTTGGGTCTACATATTCCTATGTATCATCTCTATTTGCTCATTTCCTGGATATTCCTCATGATTATTTGGGTACTCATATTTATGTGTCCACTCATGTGGATGATTCTGTGGTTGTGTATCAGATCTATCGGTCCTATGTGGTCACATTTCGTAGTTATGAGACTAGAGCAGACCTCTTGTTACTTAATGTGACCAACTTTGAGGTCATCCTGGGCATGGACTGGTTATCCCCATATCACTCTATCCTAGATTGTCATACCAAGATTGTTACTTTAGCTATGCTAGAGTTGCCAAAGTTGGAGTGGAAGGTTCCTCCGTTAGTACATCTAGTCGGGTTATCTCTTTTCTAAAGGTTTGACATATGGTCGAGAAGGGTTGTTTGGCTTATCTAACTTATGTTTGGGACACCACCGCAGAGTCTCCAATGATTGATTCAGTTCCAGTAGTCCAATAATTTGCTGATGGGTTCACTTCTGACCTTCCAGGCATGCCATAGGACCGTGATATTGATTTCTATATTGATTTGGCTTCAGGTACCCAGCTTATATCTACCCTACCACATCGTATGGCTCCGAAAGAGTTGAAGGAGAAGCTTGAGGAGTTGTTAGCAAAGGGGTTTGTGAAACCAAGTTTATCACCTTGGGGTGCACCAATGTTTTTTCTGAAGAAGAAAGATGGGATTATGCGGATGTGCATTGATTACCGCCAGTTGGACAAAGTTACCATCAATAACAAGTACCCTTTGTCGTGCATTGATGATTTGTTTGAACAGTTTTAGGGTGCTAGGATTTTCTCTAATATCGACTTGAGATCAAGGTATCATCAGCTGAAGATTCAGGACTCAAATGTCCCGAAGACTGCTTTTCGTACTAGATATGGCCATTATTAGTTCCCGATGATGTCCTTCGGCTGGACTAATGTCCCAGTAGCGTTCATGGAACTGATGAACATAGTGCTTAGGCATTATATTGATTCCTTAGTTATTGTCTTCATTGATGACATCTTGGTTTACTCACGTAGCCTGGGAGAGCACGTGCAACATTTTAGAGTAGTGCTTAAGACATTGCGAGAATAGAAGTTATATGCTAAGTTCTCCAAATGTCAGTTTTGGCTAGAGTCTGTGGCATTCTTTGGGAATTTTGTGTCATGAGAGGGTATTAAGGTGGATCCCAAGAAGATAGAGGCAGTTCAGAGTTGGCCACGTCCCACTTCGGTGACTAAGATCAGGAGTTTCCTAGGATTAGCAGGTTATTATCATCGGTTTGTGCAATTTTTTCATCCATTACAGCGCCTTTGACTAGATTGACTCGGAAGGGTGCTCCATTCCATTGGTCTAATGATTGTGAGGCAGGATTTTAGAAGCTGAAGACGGCTTTGAATACAGCACCAGTTCTAGTGTCGCCTTTTAGTTCAGGGACGCATATGTTATATTGTGACACTTCACGTGTTGGCTTGGGTTGTGTATTGATGCAGAAGGGGTGAGTTATTGCATATGCTTCACTTCAGCTAAAGATTCATGAGAAGAATTACCCCATGCATGACCTAGAGTTAGTCGTGTTTGTTCATGCTCTTAAGATATGGAGGCATTATCTGTATGAGGTTTCATTTGAGGTTTATACTGATCATTGTAGCTTACAGCATTTGTTCAAGCAAAGGGATCTAAATTTAAGGCGGCGTAGGTGTCTTGAGTTACTGAAGTATTATGACATCACCTTTCTTTATCATCCAGGAAAGGCAAATATGGTCGCGGATGCCTTAGGTAGGAAGGCGGAGAGTATGGGTAGCTTGGCTTTCATTCAAGTAGAGGAGAGGCCACTAGCTTTGGACATTCATTCCTTGGCTAACAGACTTGTGAGGTTGGATATTTCAGAGCCTAGCTGAGTTCTTGCATGTGTTGTTGCCTAGTCTTTACTATTGGGGCAAATCAAGGCTCGGCAGTTTCATGATCTGCATTTGGCAGTTCTTAGAGAGACGATGCTACAGGGTAGTGCCAAGGAGGTTTCTATTGGCGAGGATGGTATTCTGCGAAACCAGGGTCGTCTATATGTTCCTAATGTCGAGGGCTTGAGGGAGAGGATTCTAGAGGACGCACATAGTTCTTGGTATTTTATTCATCCAGGTGCTATGAAGATGTATCGTGACTTGAGCTATCACTATTGGTGGCGGCAGATGAAGAAAGACATTGTGACGTATGTAGCCAAGTATTTAAATTTCCAGCAGGTCAAGTATGAGCACCAGAGGCCAGGTGGCCTACTTTAGCAGATGAATATACCTGAGTGGAAATGGGCGCACATCACTATGGAATTTGTAGTTGGGTTGCTGCGAACCTGGCGGAAGTTTGATGTCGTTTGGATCATTGTTGACAGGTTGACCAAGTTGGCACACTTCATTCCGGTTGTGGCTACATATACTTCAAAGAAGTTGGCCGAGATTTATATTCGGGAGATAGTTCGGTTGCATGGTGTGCCTGTTTCCATCATATCAGATAGAGGCCCTCATTTGACTTCACATTTTTGGAGAGCCGTACAGAGTGTGTTGGGGACTCGTGTAGATATCAACACAACATTTCATCCACAGACTGACGGGCGGTCAGAGTGAACAGTTCAGATATTAGAGGACATGCTAAGAGCATATGTCATTTACTTTGGAGTGAAGTGGTATCAGTTCTCGCCCTTGGCCGAGTTTGCTTACAACAACAGTTATTAGTCCAGTATCGAGATGGCTTTATTTGAGGCTTTATATGGTCGGCAATGTCGTTCTCCCAATGGGTGGTTTGAGCCGGGCGAGGCTAGGTTATATGGTACTGATTTGGTAAATGATGCCTTGGAAAAGGTAAAATTCATTCAGGAGCAACTTCGCACATCTTTGTCAAGATAGAAGAGTTACGCGGATCAGAAGGCACTCGATGTATCATTTATGGTCGGCGAGAAGGTTCTCTTGAAGGTCTCACCGATGAAGGGTATTATAAGATTCGGGAAAAAGGGCAAGTTGAGCCCAAGGTTTATAGTTCCATTTGAGGTGTTGAGGCGAGTTGGGGAGGTTTCTTGTGAGCTTGATTTACCTCCAAACCTATCAGGGGTTCATCTAGTTTTTCATATGTCTATGCTCCGGAGATATCATGCCGACTTGTCACATGTGTTAGACTTCAGCACTATTAAGGTGGATGAGAGCTTGGGTTATGAGGAGGAGCCAGTTGTTATTGTTGATAGATAGGATTGCCAGTTTAGGTCCAAAAGGATTTCCGCGGTAAAGGTGCAGTGGTGGGGCTAATCAGTCGAGGAGGCAACTTGGGAATTCGAGAAGGACATGCGGAGCAGATATCCACACTTATTCAGCACTTTAGGTATGAATCTAAATTCGTTTGAGGATGAACCTTTGTTTAAGAGGTGGAGAATGTAGCGACCCGACTGGTCGTTTTACTTTTTAGAACCCCATTACCCTAAATGAGAGTTCGTGTACTTGCATTTACTGATTTATAACTTACGGGGATGGTTGGTTCAGGATATGGAAGAGTTTGGTTTGAAATCAAAACACTTGGTTCCTTAAGGTCGGCTTAAAAGGCCAAGTTTGACTTCAGTCAACATTTTAAGTAAACAACCTTGGAATTGGGATTTGACGGTTCCAATAGGTTCGTATGATAATTTCGGACTTGTGCTTATGTTCGGATGGGGTTTCGGAAGGCACTGGAGCATTTTGGCGCCTAAAAGTGAAAGTTGGTTCTTGAAGAAATTTGAAGTTCATTAAATTTGGTTTGGAGCGGATCTTGGTGATATCGAGGTGTGAATTGAATTTCAATACTAGGAATAGTACCGTAATATCATTTAAGACTTTCACACAAAATTTGGTGTCATTCTGAGAAGTCTAAGTATGATTCGGCGCATTCGGAGAATTTGGAAAACTTGATGTTCAAAGTTTGATTTAATTTGTTTTTCAGGCATGATTATTGGTTTCATTGTTGTTTTTTGTATTTTGAGAGTTCGAGCAACTCCATGATATTATTACAAGCTTGATAGTGCCTTTGGACGGGGTCCCAAGGGGCTCGGATGCATTTTTGAATGCCCGGAGTTGAGTTGAAGCATACTAGATTTCTGCTTCTTGTTTCCTTCTTCGCGAACACATTCAGCCCCTCACGTTTGCAAATACCGATTCAGGGTGTTGTGGGCTGGGAAGCTTTTTCTCTTCACGTTCGCATGCTCAGGATCGCGTTTGCGGAGGTCAGGGTCCTCTAGACATAGCGTTCGCGTGACCTGGATCGCATTCGCATAGAAGAGGCCGAGCTGGGTGGCCGCAATTTATTCTTCGCGTTCACGAAGAAGCCCTCGCGTTCGCGTAGGGTTGGACAAGCGAGCCTTCACTTTTGCGAGGATCCTGTCGTATTCGCGATGTGTAAAATTCCCTACGCCTGGGCCGTTTTCCTTCGCAATCACGAGGCCTCTTCGCAAACCTGGGCAGAAATTCTTAAAAATCGGGACTTGGACTATTTTAGCTCATTTTCTTCCATTGTTGGGAGATTTTTGGAGCTCTTAGAGAGGGGATTACGAAAGCCAAAGGCTTATTGTCCGCTTAACTCAGTTAGGTCTTTTATTCATTATTACTACTTTTCTTACCTAAACACCAAAAGTGGACTCCATTCCATACGAAGGTTGTCACGCCATCCATCATTGGGAAGAGTCACCCGGCTCACACAAAAACTAACTTTGGAAAGAACCGTGGCTTTAGGAAAATCAAAGGCTTATTTTCCACTAAAACATAAAAAGAAGCTATTAGATTAAACAAGAAGCCACTAAATTAAATATTGACTACTAATAAATAGAATAAAGAAGCTACAAATAAAACTACTAAAAGCATAAAGAGTATACATAATGAAGGAGGAAAAGAGATATATACATCAAGAGAGAACAGAGGGAATATATAAACAGAATAAATAGAAAGAAGAAAAAAGTGTCAGTTATTACAAATCAAATGTCTAAAAATCATCCAAACTGGAGGTTCAATTTCCTTTGATGATGTGCAGTTCGCAGATTTAGCTACGCGGCAGCATATTTTGGTGCACACCGCATATTTCACTGTGCGGCCACACTTTAGCTGTTTATCTGACAAACAAACTTCAGATAGTTTGCATTTTTCCATCTCAATTTGTGCGGTCCACAAAAGAATTTTTTGCGGTCGCGGTTGTCTTCTGCTATAGCATTCCAAATTGTGCAGTCTGCACTATTTCTATTCTTAGCCAATTTTTCTGAGCACATTTCCTGTAAAGCACATTCATTCTTACAACACACTTCAAATCCAATTAGCACAAAATAAGACCTATCTAAAGAAGAATAAGAAAAGAAAAAGAAAAAGAAATATGGGTTGCCTCCCAAGAAGCGCTTGATTTAACATCACGGATTGACGTAGATTACCATCACTTGAAATGAATTATCGCCATAATGTGTCCATCACCAACTTTACCCAGATAATGCTTCACCCGGTGACCATTGACTCTAAACACCTCATCATTTTTATTCTTCAAGTCGAATACACCAAAGGGTGTCACACCCACAACCTCAAACGGGCCACTCCATTTAGACTTTAACTTTTCGGGAAACATTCGTAACCGAGAATTGAACAACAACACAAGATCACCTTCTTTAAACTCTTTGTTCCGAATGTACTTGTCATGGAGGTACTTCATCTTCTTCTTGTATAAGGACGAACTTGTGTATGCATGGTACCAGAATTCATCCAACTCATTCAATTATGCCACCCTTAAGTTGGCCGCGACATCCCACTCAAGATTCAACTTCTTTAAAGCCTACATGGCTTTGTGCTCAAGCTCCACCGGAATATGACAAGCTTTTCCAAACACCAACCGGTATGGAGACATTCCAATGGGTGTTTTGTAAGTCATCCTATAAGCCCATAGAGCATTATCAAGTTTCTCTGACCAATCCGTCTGGTTAGCATTTACTATTTTGGACAAAATACTCTTTATCTCCCCGATTGTAGATTTTCACTTGATCGCTTGCTTATGGATGATAGGGAGTCATGACTCTATGAGTGATACCATACTTGGTGAGTAAGGTTTTGAAAGCTTTATTGCAAAAATACGATCCCACAACGCTTATGATAGCCCGTGGAGTACCAGACCTTGTGAAAATATTCTTCTTCAATAGCGTCACCACACTTCTCACTTCATTGTTATGATAGCCCGTGGAGTACCAGACCTTGTGAAAATATTCTTCTTCAATAGCTCCACCACACTTCTCACTTCATTGTTGGGTAAAGCAACGGCCTTAACCCATTTGGACATATAATCAACCGCGACCAAGATGTAGCTGTTTCCACAATAACTCACAAAAGGACCCATGAAGTCAATACCCCACACATCGAAAATATCAATCTCTAAAATGGTAGTGAGGGGCATTATATTTTTCTTTGAGATTCCACCGGCCCTTTGACATTCATCACAACGCTTGACTAGATCACTTTCATCCTTGTAAAGAGTGGGCCAATAGAAACTGCAACTTAGCACTTTGGCCGCTATTCTTGATCCACTATGGTGGCAACCATACGGAGAAGAATGACAAGACCAAGGATTCCATATGGTTCATCCTCCGGAAAACATCTTCTAATCACTCCATCAATACTAATCCGAAAAAGGTACGGTTCATCCCAATAATAGTCTGCACAATCTTGTTTGAGCTTCGTCCTTTGGTTTGAAGAGAACTCATCCAAGATGATACCACTCAGAAGAAAATTTGCTAGATCCGCGAACCATGGCACCTCTTTCGTTGAAATAGCCAAAAGTTGCTCATCGTGGAAGGAGTCATTGATTTTAAGGCCATCAAGCGGCCTCCCCTCCTCCTCCAAACGAGACAAGTGGTATGACACTTGGTTTTCACTTTCTTTTCGATCTTGGATGTCTATTTCAAACTCTTGATACAAAAGCACCCATCTAATCAACCGGGCTTTGGGTTCTTTCTTGCTCATAAGATAATGAAGTTCCATATGATCCATGTAGACAATCACTTTTTCACCCATTAAGTATGGGAGGAACTTCTCAATAGCAAACACAATGGCAAGGAGCTCTTTATCCGTAACGGTGTATTTGAATTGGGAACTATTCATGATCTTACTAGCACAGTAGACTGGATAAAAAATCTTGTTGATGTGTTGCCCAAAAATAGCCCCTACTACTACATCGCTTGCATCGCACATGAGCTCGAAAGGGACACTCCAATTTGGAGCGGTGATAATAGGAGTAGTAGTCAACTTGAACTTTAGCAATTCAAAGGCTCTCATGCAATCATCATTGAAGTGGAACTTATCATCTTTCTCCAAAATCTTGTACAACGGGTTTACCACTTTAGAGAAATCCTTGATGAAACGCCAGTAAAATCCCGCATGGCCTAATAAACTCTGCATGCCTTTCACCAAACTTGAAGGTGGAAGTTTAGAAACCACCTCAATCTTTGTCTTGTTGACTTCAATTCCATTCTTTGAGATCTTATGGCCAAGGACAATGCCTTCCTCGACCATGAAATGGCATTTCTCCTAATTGAGCACCAAGTTTGTTTCTTCACATCTTGCCAACACTTTATCCATGTTTGCGAGACAATCATCAAAGGAATTCCCGACCACCAAGAAGTCATCCATGAAGACTTCAAGGTAATCGTCCACCAGGTCCGTGGAGATCGCCATTATACACCTTTGAAAAGTCGTCGGTGCAATGCACAACCCAAATGGCTTCCACTTGAAGGCGAAAGTACCATAAGGACATGTAAACTTTGTTTTCTCTTGATCCTCTAGAGCAATAAGAATTTGGTTGTAGCCGGAATACCCATCAAGGAAACAATTGAAAGCATGGCTGGCCAATCTATCAAGCATTTGATCTAGGAAGGGAAGTGGAAAATGGTCCCTACTTGTGACTTTGTTGAGCTTACGATAGTCCATACACACTCTCCACCTAGCCACCGTTCTTGTAGGAATCAACTCATTCTTATCATTGGTGGCCACTGCCATGCCCCCTTTCTTTGGGACACATTGAACCGGAGAAGTCTACGAACTATCAAAAATGGGGTAGACAACCCCGGCATCCAATCACTTGATGATCTTCTTTTTGAAAACCACTTGCATTGCTTAGTTGAGTATCCTTTGATGTTCAATAGATGGTTTGGTACCTTCCTCCAAGTTAATCTTGTGCATGCAAAATGCGGGGCTTATTCCTCGAATATCCGCCAATGTCCATCCAATGGCCTTCTTCCTCTTTTGTAGCACCGCCAATGTAGAGTCTACCTGCACGTTAGTCAAACAAGAGGAAAGAATAACCGGTAAACTAGAAGAAAGGCCAAGAAATTTATACCGAAGAGGTGGAGGCAATGGCTTCAACTCCAAGATAGGAGGCTCTTTAATTGAACGCTTTGTATGAGGAGTTGTCCTATTTTCAAGATCCAAGGACAGTTTATGGGGTTCTTAAGTGTATGACCCCATTCCTTGCTAAGAGTTCACATATTACATGAAGCCATACATCTCGTTGTCATCAAAGTTAAGCAAGACGGCCTCCAATGTATCATCAACATTCATCAAAACACTTGTTTCATCTACAATCACATCGGACACCAAGTACACGAAAGAACACACCTCTTTGCTATTGGGTTGCCTCATGGACTTACATACATAGAAAACTACTTTTTCATCACCAATCTGGAAGGTAAGTTCTCCACCTTCAACATCAACTACAAACTTCCCCGTATCAAAGAAAGGTCTACCAAGAATAATTGTAACCTCATAGTCAACCTTACAATCAAGAATGACAAAATCCGCCGGAAGAATGAATTTATCAACATGAACCAATACATCTTCAATAACTCCCAATTGTAACTTCATGGTGCGATCGACCAATTGTAATCTCATAAATGTGGGTCTTAGTTGCCCAATTCTCAGAGTCTTGAAAACCTAATAGCGCATCAATTTTATATGTCATATCCCAAACCTGGGGAGGCGTGGCTGGCACCTGGTGTCGTACTGGCCCGAGCAAACCACTCTGTAACTCTTATTTTTGTATTTGTAACTATCATAGGCCAACATGGCCACAACTCATAATATCTATAAGTGGGCAAACATTGTATCAATGAACTATCTTTCTTAAAACATGAATACATATGGGTCGTCAAGGCCTCTAACATACTGTACAAAATGAACCTCTGCCTAAAAAAGCCTCTAAGATTATTTGACATCAAATGGGATAGGGTACCAGCCTACCCATAAATCTGTAGCAAAACTCTGACATGATGCCTTTTTTACTCGGCTTCACTCCGAATGAGGTGGAGTTTTATAGATCCTTCACTGAATGCCAACCTCGTCTACTATGAGGTCTCTTCATACTGATTTTCTAAATTTGCAGGCATGAATACAACATCCCCAATAAAAGGACGTCAGTATGAATAATGTACCGAGTATGTTAGGCGGAACTAAAACATAACAATAAGTCAACATTAATCAAAGACATATAAGAATCAACCCGAATCTCTGAAGTTCCACTATACATGCATACTTATTATATATATATATATATATATATATATATATATATATATATATATATATATATATATATATATATATATATATATATATATATATATATAATTCTTCTCTTTGGGACTATTCTCAATATCTTATGATGCATGACTACCCAACTGATCAGTGGTAACTGACCGACCTTCGCATGGTGGTAAATGCATGAATGCCCGACAGGCCGTAGCTCGGTGGTAAATGTGTAACTGCCCAACCGGCCGTAGTGTGGTGGTAAATGCATGACTGCCCGACCGGTTGTAGCTCAATGGTAAATGTATAACTGCCCAACCGGCCGTAGTTCGGTGGTAAATACATGACTGCCCAACCAGTCGAAACACGGTTGTAAATGAATTTGCATGTCTACCCAACCGGCCGTAGAACGGTGGTAACTGAAGATGCACGTCTACCCAACCGGCCGTAGCAAGGATGTAAATGAAGATGTATGTATGCCCAACCATCCGTAGCGCGATAGTAAATGAATATACATAACTGCCCAACCGGCTGTGGCACGGTAGTAAATAAATAAGCATGTCTACCCAACTGACTGTAGCACGGTGGTAAATGAATATATGACTGTTGAATCAATGGTAACTAATAATACATAACTACCCAACCGGTGGTAAATACATGAAGATGCATGTATCACTATATTATAAATATTAACATCTTTATCAAATACCTCAATAGAGACTTAGGAACATACTTAGACATGCTTGAATATCACTTTACAGGAAAGAATAAAATAGACATCCTTAACTGCTAAGAGTAGAACCACTTATGGAATAGCATTACGTTTACGTATCGTTACTTGGATCTTGCTAAAATAAAGAAGGATTAGCCTTAATATACCTTAATTGCTCATAACAGCTCGAGAAGGTCGTGGATGAAGAACTAGACTTGGATCACATTCAAAAGAATTATCCTCAAGTTATTGGCATGAATTCCCAACATGAAAGAATTAGCCATTAACTAAAGAGATGCTAAATGTTTTTAATTCATTCTTCATAAACAAAGAAGTGTAAATGTTATATGTGTATCTTTTGCCACCTTTTATGTTAACTTAAGAGTCATCATTTCCCAAAGGCAAAGGCTGCCACGTTAAAAGTTCCGTAGGCTTATCCAAAGCTGTACTTAATTCCCACCAATTCCTTAATTAACTAGTTAATTTCTCATTAAATAATAATTAACCAATTACCCGCATAATTAAGAATTATCTCAAATTACTTAAAGTACTACTCACTTTTAACACACTTTATACACCTTACTAGCATGGTCGTGTGGTATATTATATAGCACTAATCCAAATATGGGGCATTATTATCCTAAAATTTCAAACTTCGGCAATACTCAATTTCTTCGATTCATTTACCCTCTGATCTTTATAACACTTACTTATCACTTGTTACAAATAGCATAAATGCTTATAACCTCAAAAATAATTCCATTCCCGAGTCTACGTCGATTAACTTACGATGAAACTTTAACATATGGAATGCTAGATGTAACATCAAAGTACTACTCTTAAAATATTAAAAAATTAATAAATCATGGTATCATATAAAGTCAATGCGTGCACTATTATTTCATTACAATATCCATATAAAAATGCATATATTTTCTCAACTTCTAATTTTCCTAATCTCATATAAAAAGTATAAATTTTCGTACTCTTAATTATTTAAAATTGTAAAAAGATAACCTTCTTTTCTTGTGAGAAAATAATTTCTATCTTTACAATAAAAATTTCTCATAAACTTTCTCATATTATGTATATAATTTAAAGCATATTTGAAAGTAGTAATATTAATAATTATATAAAATCATATTTTACAAGCTTTTTTACAAAAATGTTCCACTCAAAATACTGTCACGCCCCAAAATCCGAGGAGCGCGACCGGCGCTCAACCGAGTAAACCCGACTGAGCAAGCCTGCTATGTTTCATTCTACCCAAACTAGTTCATAAATAAAGAGAGGGATATTATCCCATTTAATAAAACGCAAGAAAATTTGTTGTTAGCAACCCTCATTTCATTCTTTGTAATTGCTTCATTTAGTTTTCAAAATATTATAAGTTTACAAATTTAATAAAAAATACACTTATCAAGTACCAACATTTCTAGCCCGGACTCCCAACATCAACCTTCACCCACAATAGTCTAAGGAGCCTCTAAATACAAGATAAGAGAAATAGAGAAATGCCGGCAACAAGGCTCCGGCTATACCTCAAAATTTATTTAGAAAATGAACAAAAGATACATAACATGACCTCAGGATGGAGTGGGGCTCACCAACACAGTGATGGAAAGTAGAGGAGGTGTTACTGCCGGTGGACTGGAATATCTGCTGTAGAACCACCTACAATCATAACACGATTGTAGCGCCCCCGCCAAAAGGGACGTTAGTGTTGTCGAATAGCACTAGTATGTAAGGCTAAAAGTCTCCTCAGGTCTAGGAGGAGTTGGAATACCACTAGCGGTTGGAAGAGATAAATGAATGGGGAGACTAATATAACCCCTTCCATAATGAATTGCAGTAGGGGAACGGGCACCAGAATAGTGGCTAGACTCTCGAGACTTCTTGGCCTCTCTCCTCCCTATCCTGCCCTCCACTCTCCTAGCAATACTCACAACCTGCTGATACGAGATATCCATCTCTAGCTCCCGGGCCATGCTAGTCCTGATGCTGGGATGGATTCCCTCAATAAACTGACGGACCAACTCTCGAATTGTAGAAACCAAAGCATCCTAGCTCATCTACGCGAACTCAGCATGCCATGCGTCCTTGAGGCTCAGAGAGACATACTCTCTCATAGACATGTCCGAGAACTGAGTCCATGTAAAAGAAGCTGCCTTAGCGGATTGTCCAACTCATAAGTACGCCACCACTAATAGGTTGCTCCTTGAAAATGAAAAGCAATGAAAGAAAACCCACTCGACTCTGCTATGCCCATAGTAGGAAGGATACGGTAGCACCCCTTCTGAGCATCCTCTGATACTAGACCACTAAATGCAGGAGGGTCATACTTCTTGTATCTCTCGAGCCTACGCTGCTCCTCCTCTGAAATGGATGCCCTATCCTCGGGCTGAACTAGGGCTATAGGTGGCATCGGTATAACCTCTAGAATATGATTAACCTGAACCCACTGCTCTGGGGTGCAGGCGGGAGTCTATGTTCCTCCCTCCCACCTGAGTTGTGACTGGAGCAAGAAGAATCAACCCTACCGGAGCTAGAGTACCAAACATGCCCAGGAGATGTGCAAGGGTCTCCTGAAGAGCAGGTGTAGTAGTAGTAGGCACCTCAAGTGTCTGCACTCCGATTGGAGCTACTGGTGGCTCCTCTAAAGCAGCTTGCTCGGGTGCTATGGCTGTACCATGTAGGCATCTTCAGCCTCTACCCGGCCTCGGCCGCGGCCTCTGGTGGCTCTAGTAGGGGGCATGGGTGGTTGGTCATCTCCGGCTGCACGTGTCCTCACCATCTGTGAGAGAATAGAAGACATAAGTTTAGAATTTTGAACTCAATAATTTTGCACGACAAGGAATCAAATAAAGTGGAATTTTCCTAACAGCTCCATTGCCTCCCGAAGATAAGTACGGACGTATGTGTACTGATCTATGAAACTCTAATAAACTGGCTTATGACTCACGACTCCTATGAACCTAGAGCTCTGATAGTAACTTGTCACAAACCAAGTTGTCCCTCCATGAATCGTCGTGATGATACCTAATCTCTATGACTGGGTAAGCCTAACCTTTGTGGAAAAAATGGAAGCGAAAACATGAAAGCTAACAACTAACAGGTAAATTATAATAATAAATTAAGATGTCGCTCAGCATATACAATAATCACTCTCGAAATGTACATAAACTCTCCCAAAACCCAGAATATCGTAAGTCACAAGCTACAGAAAGAAAATAGTATTTCTATACTCCAGAGTCTAGCAAAAGGAAATACAAGAAGTGTTTTACATGGGGAAGAGTAGATAGGGACTCCGAGTTCTGCGGACACGGCAGATATACCTTGAAGTCCCTACATCTAGCTCGCCTCACTAATAATGCGGCTGATACGCGGTACCTAGATCTGCACACGAAAAACATGTGCAGGGAAGGTCATGAGTACACCACAACGGTACCCACTAAGTGCCAAGCCTAACCTCGATTAAGTAGCGACAAGATCAGGTCAGGGCCCTACAGGTGTGTATATAATAAAATAACATAGAATGAAATATCGTAATAAAAATAAATACAGTAATATAACAAGAATGTAATCATAGAAAGGCAACGGCTCAGAACACAGAGATAACAACATGGGATCTCCTAGCATGCCGTCCTATAGTCCCAAACGTTAATGTACGGGGGGATCTTTCGAAATACCGTTCTGTAGTTCCAAAGTAAATATGCAGTGTAGGGGGATAATTCGGAATACTATTCCGTAGTTCCAAAGTAAATATGCAGTACAGAGGGATCTCCCAGACAACCGTTCTATAGTCCCAAAGTAAATATGCGGCTCAAACAATAGAATTACAACTACAACATGAAATCCTACAATTTAGACTAAGTACAAGTTAACGAAGAAGCACGACATTTACTAAGCATGTTGCACAGAGTTCAGATAAGCAATTAAGACACGTAAACACGTTGTTCTAAACTAAACAAGATAATTACATATGCTAGTGTAGCTCAATTAAAGGAAAATAGATATTTTACTTAACAAAAATGTAGTTTTGCAACAAATAGCCCATGTACGCACAAGAGACCTCACGTACACGGCGCACATATATCGAAACAGTACTAAATACTAAGGGAAGTTCCCCCACATAAGGTTAGGCAAGCCACTTACCTCGAACCTAGCTCAAATCAATCTGTAACAATGCTCTTCCCATGAATATCCGGCTCCGGATGGCCCAAATCTAGCCAAATCATTTACATAATGTAAATACAGCTACAAGAAACTAATCTAGCTACTGAAATTAAAGTTAAAGCAAGAAATTGGAAAAACACCCAAAACGCCTCCCCAGGACCACGCCTTGGAATCAGGTAAAAGTCACAAAATATGAACACTCATTCACTCACGAGTCTAACCATACCAAATTTACTCAAATCCGATAAAAAAATCTCTAACAAAACCCCAACATTCAGCGTAAGAACTTTTCTCACATTTTACCCAAATTTTCCAACTCAAATCCCTATTTAAATGATGAAATCAATAATAGATTAATGGAATACAACCAAAAATGAGTTAGAAATCATTACCCAATAACTTCCTCTAAAAATCCTTCAAGGAATTGCTAATTTTTGAGCTCTCAAGTCCAAAAATAAATAATGAATTCAAACCCTCACAATTAGCTCTTTTTCTACCAGTGATTTAGCTTATGTGCGCCTTTAACTGCATATGCGGTCCCGCACCTACGGAAAATCCATAGCAAGTGTGAAGGCAACTTAAATGGGCTGGGACCACATCTGCGAGCACTGGGCCTCACCTACAAGCTCGCTCCTGCAATCCTCTACTTCTTCTGCGTGTCTGGTTCTGCAATCTATCACCACACGTGCTGTTCGAGCTAGACAAGACCAAAACTGCTTCTGCAGTTCCGCACCTTCGGCCCAAAAAGTGCAAGTGCAATAAAACCAGGTGCGGCAACTTCAACAATGGCCTAAGTACAAATCTCATTCCGTTAAGCACTCGAAACTCACCCGAGGCCCCCGGGACCACAAGAAAACATACCAACCAATCCTAAAATACCATATGAACTTAGTCGAGCCCTGAAATCACATCAAACAATACTAAAATCACAAATCACCCTCCAATTACACTTAAAAACTTGAAACTTCCAAATTTTCTACAACCGATGCCGAAACCTATCAAACCACATCCAAAATATCCCAAATTTGGCATACAAGTCATAATCCATATTATGGACCTACTCCGACTTTCGGAATCAGAATCTGACCCGATATCAATGGTCAGCTACCGGTCCAAATCTCCAAAAAATTGACTTTCGCCATTTCAAGCCTAATTAAGTTATAGACATTCAAAACACAATCCGTACATGCCCTTAGCTCCACAATCACCCAACGGATCTAACAAAATCGACGGAACTCTATTCTGCAGTCATTTTCATACAATTCCAACTACGGTCCAAAATCTAAGACTTAAGCCTCCATTTTGGGGACTAAGTGTCCCAGAACGCCAAAAAAAACAAAACGAACCTCCCGGCAAGTCATAATAGCAGAAATAGATATGGGGGAAGCAATTAATAGGGGCTTGGGGCAATAACTCTCAAAAATACCGGTCGGATCATTTCATATATGAATATGCACGTCTGCCCAACCGGTCGTAGCACAGTGGTAAATGAAGATGCATGTCTGCCCAACCGGTCATAGCACGGCGGTAAATAAAGATGCATGTATGCCCAACTGACTGTAGCACGGTGGTAAATAATTATGCATGATTGCCCAACCGGCTGTAGCATGATGGTAAATTAATATACATGTCTGCCCAACCAGCCGTAGCATGGTGGTAAATGAATACGCATGATTGCCCAACAGGTGGTAACTAATAATACATAACTGCCCAACTGGTGTTAAATAGATTAAGATGCATGTATCACAATATTATAAACATTAACATCTTTACCAAATACCGCAATGGAGACTTAGGAACATACTTAGCCATGCTTGAATATCACTTTACAAGAATGAATAACATAGACATCCTTAACTTCTAAGAGTAGAACCACTTATCGAATAGCATTACGTTTAAGTATCCTTATTTGGATCATACCAAACGAAGGATTAACCTTAACAACGTCAATTGCTCATAAGAGCTCAATAAGGTCATAGATGAAGAACTATAGTTGGATCACATTCAAAAGAATTATCCTCAAGGTGTTGGCATGAATTCCTAGCATGAAAGAAGTAGCTGATAATAGGTGAATTTGACTATAATCACACCTTAAATAATCACATTCTTATATTGTTTTGATGATATATATGAT
>MU692467.1:0-11031 GCA_026770625.1 Nicotiana glauca
AACTTCTTATCTTGAACATTGCCGAATCATTAATTGACGTTGCCTTGAAATGCCATTTGCAGCTTTCAGCTACACGTATAAGCCAGTAGCTAGCAAAAAATAAAACTAATTTAAACAAATTTAGTTTACACTACAATTAACTACAGATAGAAAACAACATAAATACATACCTTCTATGACTAGATCTTTTTACTCTGAACTGGAACTTGTGCTGCACTGAATAATTCCTCATTGCAGCAGCTATTGTTTGCTTGTCCTGATACACTTGTCCTTCTTCAATACATAATTGCTTAGATTCAGTTATTATTTCACTTTGATATTCCTCTATTGCTGGTGAGGATGGAATTTCTAGTAACCTTAGTGATCCAGAAGAACCTGAAGAATATAAATTCACAAATGTAGTAACTATGCAGGTAAATATGAAAGCAACAATGCTTTATATGAATATTGTAGTTAAAGTGTAGTGAAATGTAGTTGCATTGTAGTTATTAAGGAAAACCATAACACTCTGCAATTTCGTACCAAACATACCTGTACTGGTGCTTTCATTGGTGATTGCCAATTCCATATTGAAATCTCTAACACTTATACATAACGGATAAGAACCTAAGTTCCTATTATCCTTTTTCGTTTCCATATACACACAAACCCCCATATCATTCCTAATTTCCATTGGAGGACAATTATCATCCACAATGTATTTGATTTCTATGATTTTCTCCGATGTATCAATCGATAATTGTTCTGCAATTGTAGAAACGAGATTTGCGTAGCTTGAATTATCATCTACCACAATGGCATCAACTTCAAAATCTCTATATCTTCCATATTTATCCCAATTACCATTCGATTTCAGCATTATTGTGATTTTTGACATGATTTCGTATAGTTTATAGAAAAAAAGGCTAAGAACAGATATAGATTCGAGACTTTACATCGACGACAAATTGTATCCAAAAATTTTGAATTTCTACAATTTGATGGCTGGAGATTCTGTAGCTTTCGTATTTTTAGAATTGTAGATGAGAATGAGAAGAGAGATCTCGTTCCATTGGAGAAGGAGAGATTTACGCAGCTAGAGATTTTGATCCGTTTCAGAATTCTGAATTAAATGCTCTCTCCAACAAAGGCGCGCGTTTTTTTTGGGAAGAATCTCGCTAATTTGGGTTTGGTATATAAATTGTAGGGATAATGTGAACAGGTAGGGTAAATAGTAATTTGTGAACATTTTTGGTAATAAGGTTTGCTATATGGTATAAATAGGAAAAAATCCCCTAAAACAATTCCAACTCAGTCCTACCCAAATAGCGGGCTGGGTTGGGTTGTCCTCATGGGCCAAGCCCATTTTGACGGCTCTCGAATCCATAATCAGGGAAAATATGAATATATACTCTCTTTGTCTTAGTATTTGTCGCGGAGCTCGAATTTTGAGAGTCAAACTTTTTAATTTTGACAGTGAATTTGGATATAGAATCATTAAATTTTTTGAAGTAATTAAATTACATATTTGAAAATTGCTTATAAAATACTATTAGTTACAATAATTAATTCAAAATTGATAAAAAGCATATAAAAAATTACAATAAAAAAATTATAATCATTTGACTCTCGAAATTCGAATTACCCCAAAAATTAAGAGGTAGCTATTTAGGTACGGTTAAGACTCATGTAGGTAAATAGATATTTAATATATATATCCTTTCTTCACTTGTCAATTTCTGCCTTCATCCTAATAGCTATTATCTCCATTGGCTGAAAAAATGTTGGTTAATTTATCAGTCAAGGATTAAATTATATACATTAATAATTAATTATCTTTTTTTGCATCATCAAAGTTAGCTTAACATGTCATAACAGGTTATTTGCTTGGTTAACTAAAAATTGTCTTTTTATAACATGAATATGCCATTTAAGTTCTAATTGTAAAACAGAACTTAAACTCGTCATTAAATTGGATTAAATTTTTTTTGGATAAAGAACATATTTGGACGTGGCGATGGTCCCAGTTATTATTTGTGAGAAAAAAGGAGGAGTTAGGATGTAATCTTTCTAATAAAAGCTTATATAATGCATCCAAAGGGGTGGCGCACTGATTAATAAAATAGGTTGAGAATTTGAGGTCTTATGTTCAAATTTAATGGACGCAAAAACACTAGATGATTTTGTATATGGGTAAAACCGAGTCTAATGAGCATTCCGATTAAAATTCCGGTGAGGCAAACAGAGCAAGGACGTGACTGTAAGGAATCAGAATCAGAGCCAAGAGCCTCTCGTATTAGGGCCCGAGCAAAACACCTGCCCTCGAAGCCATCGAGACCACGTGCCCCGAGTCTGGTTCGAGTCCCAAGTCATCCGAGAGCATTACCAAACGATCGCACACGATTAACAAACGGTCGTGATATTCGTGCTCAATTGGATGTCACGGCGTGAATCTCGACCCGCGTCAGCAGAAAATCACTAACTCGCGAAAAGGAAGATTTTTATCTTTCTTAGAATTGTACAAAGGGTAAAATTCCCCTATTATATAAAGGGGAAGCTAATTATTTATTAGACATTCTATAACACGCATACCAAGGGAATATACTTATGTTCTCTCCGTTTCTAAAAGTTATTCAAAGTCCTTGTTTTCCTTCATAATTAGCTCTTCACAAGCGCTAGCTCGGAACCGAAGGCAGGTTTCTTGTTAAGCCTTTAAGCGAGCTCAGGCTCACTATCATCATTGGTTTGGATGTTTACTATATCTTATATTTACTTATCTAACGTCATTAACCACTTGTATAAAATTAGTCCATATAACCGTAAAATCGCGTAGAAATTCAATTGTTATCCTTTTTAAGGGCAAATAGTTTGGCGCGCACTGAGGGACTAAGGATAACAGTGGTAATTTGATACAAATTTCCATAACGCACTCTGTTTTACCCTTGTTCTTTGAGATTTTAATTTCAGGTCAACTTACGAATGTCAAACTCTCAATCTGCTCACTTGAACATTGATGTTGAGTCTGGCCACCATGGAGAAAATAACAATATGGTGCCCCATGTTGACCCCAATGGAGTGTCGGTTGAAGATCCAATCAATGCCAACTTGCATGTAGTCATCGCTGCAAACTTATCGACTGACCCTGAGAACAACATTCGCGGAGGAGCCCGATCAATTTCCCGGGGTACCACAACAGTGAAGGTGACAGGATCAACCTGCGGGTGATATTCAAAATGTTACTAGCTCAACAAGTAGCGATAGCCCAACTGTAGAACCAAAGTCGCGCCCCCAGCAGAGTTGAGCCCGAACTATCCCAGGAAAACACCCAAAGGAATGAACAAACCACGGAAAGGCTAGGTGAAGTTGAACCCGGGACTAACCCCGAAATAATAAAGATGCTTGAGGAACAAATAAAATGGGTGGAATTGGGGAAAAAGAAGATTGAATCCAACGATAAAAAAGTGGTGACCTATAACTCTAGAGTTGATCAAATCCTAGGAGCACCCACGATATTGAAAATCCTGGATTTGAAGAAATTTTTCCAAAAGTCTTCCCCCCCGAACGCGACACCAAAACCAATCCCGAAGAAGTTTCGTATGCCCGAAATTTCAAAGTATGATGGAACCAAGGATCCAAACAAACATGTGACCTCCTACACGTATGCCATCAAAGGAAATGACTTAGAAGATGACGAAATCGAATCAGTTTTGCTGGAAAGGTTCGGAGAAACTATGTCGAAAGTAGCAATAATATGGTATCACAACTTACCCTATAATTCCATTGATCTGTTTGCTATGCTTGCAGATGCCTTTGTAAAAGCTCACGCTGGGGCCATCGAGATCGAGTCAAGAAAATCAAACCTTTTTAAAGTAAAATAAAGATATAATGAAATGCTCAGGGATTTCATGCCGAGGTTTCAATTGGAACGAATGGACGTGACTCTGATTGCGGACGATTATATACCATAGGGGACCATCTCTTTCAACAATGAGGACGCTGAAGGCATCATGAAACCGCATAATGATGCACTAGTAATATCTGTACTTAAAAATAAATCTTGAGTTAAGCGTGTGTTAATTGATCCAGGTAGCTCGGCCAATATCATCAGATCGAGGGTCGTAGAGCATCTAGGTATATAAGACTAAATAGTGCCTGTAGTTCGGGTTTTAAACGGATTCAACCTGGTATGCGAAACTTCTAAAGGGGAGATAACCCTATCGTGAACCCTACTGGGACCATTCAGGAACTGAAATTCTATGTGATTGAAGGGTATATGATATATAATGCTCTATTCTGAAGGCCATGGATTCACAATATGCAGGAAATACCCTCGATACTACACTAGGCACTGAAGTTCCCCACACCTGGAGGGATCAAGATGGTTTATAAAGAGCAACCGACCGTAAAAGAAATGTTCGCAGTCGATGAGGCAATCTCGATGCCCGCGCTCTTGACATCAAAGAACTCAAAGCCAGTTAGGAAGGAATAAACTAAATAACAATAACTGACACCGGCCCCGACCAAACCGGATAAGCAAGAAGCAACCGAGGATGGTTATTACAGAGTTCCTAGGTCGTTCATCATCCCTGATGATTCCGACCCCACCAAATCAACGGTCGAGGAGCTGAAGCAAATCATATTGGTCAAACATTTATCCGATCGAAAGGTCTTGGGCACGGGGTTAACTCCCAAGCTCAGGAAAAAACTCATTAAATTTCTTATAGCTAATATAGATTGTTTCGCTTGGTCCCATCTTGATATGATAAGGATCCCGCCAGAAATAACCACTTATAATCTGAGCTTGGATCTAAAGATCCACCTGGTCAAACAGAAGAGGAGGCCTCATTCCGAAGTCAAGCATGCATTCATCAAAGACCAGGTATCCAAACTCTTTAAAATAGGTTTCATTCGGGAAGCTAAGTGCCCAGATTGGTCGGCTAACATAGTGGTAGTGCCTAAAAGGGGAAATAAATTATGAATGTGCGTAGATTACAAATACTTGAACAAGTATGCCCCAAGGACTCTTTTCCTTTACCAAACATCAATAGCATGATCGATGCGACAGCCGGGAATGATATGCTTATCTTTTTCTCAATGCCTATCTCGGGTACAACCAAATCTGGATGGACCTGAGCGATCAAGAAAAATCTTACTTTATCACTAAATTTGGGACCTATTGTTATAACGTAATGCCTTTCGAACTAAAAACGCTAGTGTCACTTATCAAATCTTAGTAATACAGATGTTTGAAGAACAAATTCCATTGATGAGTGGGTACGATATCGAATATCAAAATTAGTGGGTACGATATCGAATATCAACCCCAAACTACCATCAAATCACAAATTTTGGTAGACTACGTGGAGACTTTACGCCAGCCTTAATACCCGAAGTCAAAAAGGAATTGTTGTTAACCTCGAGGATTTCCTCAGGAATATGGAGCCTACTTATGGACGGTGCCTCGAACGCAAAGGCCGCGTACGAGTAATGTAGTTAGGAAATCTATTAAAACTGTGAAATCGACTAACAATGAGGACGAGTATGAGGCCATGATTGCAGGTCTCAAATTGGCTAAAAGCCTGGGAGCCGAGGTGGCCGAAGCTAAGTGCAACTCCCTCCTTGTGGTAAATCAAGTCAGTGGGACGTTCAAAAATAGTAATAGATGCAAGGTATTTAGACAAATTGTCAGTAACGCTACATCAATTCAAGGAATGGACCCTACAACATGTACCCCAAGATCAAAATAGCGAGGTCGAGGTTTTAGCTAACTTGGGGTCATCTATTGATGACGATGATTCAACTCAGGAATGTTCATACAGCTTATAAAATCGGTAGTGGAAGAAGATCATGCCGAAATAAATTCGACAAGTTTAACTTGGGATTGGAGAAACAAATATATAGACTACTTGAAGACTGGGAAGTTGTCCTCGGATCCTAAAGAATCTAGAGCTCTATGCACGAAGTCGGCCAGGTTCAGCCTGTCTGAAGGTACTCTATTCAGAAGAACGTTCGATGGCCCGCTCGCCATATGCTTGGAGCCGGGAGACACTGAATATGTTTCGAGAGAAGTTCACGAACCCCTACGAAAACCATTCGGGGGAAAAATCTTTGGTTTGTAAGATAAACAGAGTCAGCTATTATTGAATCGACAAGGAGAAAGATGCAGAAGAATTTGTGCAAAGATCTGATGGCTGTCAGAGGCATGCACTGAAGATGCATCAACCCGGAGAGCTACTACATTTGATTTTGTCACCTTAGCCGTTCATGAAATGGGGAATGGAAATTGCCGGTCCCCTATTGTGGGAACCAGGTAAGGCTTAATTCATACTATTTATGACCGATTAGTTTTTTAAGTTAGTTGAATCTCAAGCCTTTGAGAAGGTCTGGGAAAAGGAAGTCGTCGACTTCACTTGGGACTACATAATATGTTGGATAAGATTACCGGCCGAGATAGTGTGTGATAACGGGAGTAGTTCATCGGCATTAAGGTGAATAAATTCTTTGAAGACCATAAGATCAAAAGATCTTGCCAACACCCTATCACCTTAGTAAGAACAGACAAGCAGAATCAACAAACAAGGCAATACTTCAAAACTTAAAGGTTGACTGATGCCAAAGAGAAATGAAAGGAACTTCTGGCTGACATCGTGTACAACCCCTAAATCTAGTATTGGAGACACTACATTTTTATTGGTCTACGGTGCCGAAGCACTAATACTGGTCGATGTAGGAGAACCGAGCCTCGGGTTCCGATATGTGACCGAAGAATCCAACAGTGAGGCCATGAGCACAAGCTTGGAATTATAGGATGAAAAGCGTGAGGCAACAAACATAGCTGACAAAAAGGTATTAAAACCGAATAGCCAACCTCCGACGCTTCAATATTGGGGACTTGGTGTTAAAAAAAGTAACAATGCACACCCAGAACCCGACGAAGGGAAGCTGGGGCCGAATTGGGAAGGACCTTATCGAGTCATTGGGATTATCGATAAAGGCTTGTACAAACTTGAAGCAGGAAATGGTGCACAGCTACCGAACAAATGGAAGGTAACACACCTAAAGCAGTACTACTGCTAAGTTACAATATCATTCACGTTTTTATAATATTGCAAATAAGGGGAACAGTTGCAGGCAACAACCAAAGGAGAATATGACTATTAGGTCTAAAAGCACGCATTGCACTCTTTTTCTCTAGAACCGATTTCGTCTCAAATGGGTTTTCTGGCAAGGGTTTTAATGAGGCAACAGTAAATCATACTAAATTAGAATCAAAGCCAGTTTTAAATCGAAGGCAATGGTCTCATCAACAGTATCTAAGCCCTCTCAAGATCGACCTTGAATATTAGGGGCCATCACCCTCGGGTCAAGCTTCTTAGAAAGGAAAGAAGGAAACATTGTACTTAACAACCTAGGGTCGGTGGTTAGAATTTATTGTAAGGTCTGAATGGCCAAGTAAACTGTGCCCGCATAGGCCACCTTAGCCATAATACAAGCTTTTACACGCTTTCAATCTTGTACTTTAGACACAGAAATGAAAGAAAGTTTGTATCTTGTTTTTACATAATTTTTCCACTTCAACCATCGAGCCTATGGGCTATCGCTACATGGGGACTATCAAGCCCAAGGGATACACTTACTCGAGGACTGTCATTCGAAATAAGTTCGGCCAACTCGGATTATCAAAACCTATTAGGCAGTGCCTAAACCTAAAAGGCTATGGCCACCCTAAAAATGGCCCGTGGACGTCCGAAGCCCGTAATTAAAACATATGGCCTTCAATAAATATTCAAAACCTGCCAATAAGTTACCCTCAGAAAAAGCATCGTCTAAGAACACTTAAGTATTTTTGGAAAAGTTTCGATGTCATGACCCAATTCTGTTATAAGCCGTGATGCCGCTCAGCATCACTGCTAGGCCAGCCAACAGTGAACTAACCATGTGATTTCCTTTTTTAATGGATTTCTAAGTAATTAAACTTTCTTTAATTTAAAAGATTTAAGAAACAACAGGTTTAAAATAAATAAAATGATAGTAGATGAGTGCAATTATAACCATAGAAATAAACCAAAACCACAAGTCTATGTGTGCCAAGACCTGGTGTCACAAGTGTATGAGCACTAATATATTATACAAACTATAGCTAGTGTCTGAAACTAAAATAGACAGGAATGAAAGTAAAGGAGAGACTCTAGGATGATGTGGAATGGCTTAGGAAAGTATCTCACCACTAGGCCTCCGGGTAACAAGGCTGTGCATCGGTGTGATTGCCAGATGCACCTACCTCAGATCTTGCACAGTCAGTGCAGAAGTGTAGCGTGAGTACATAAATAACATGTACCTAATAAGTATCAAGTATAACCTCGAAGAAGTAGTAACGAGGGGTCGAATTTGACACTTACTATGGGCCAATAATATGAATACAGAAAAATCTAAATGAACATCAGATATGTGAATAATAATAATTTCCTCATTAGCAAGTAGGAATAAGTAATTCTTTCACAAATAATTAAATTACAAGTAAATTTCTATCATTAATATTTGTAACCTCAAAAACTACAAATAATATCAAGTATCATTAGGCTCGAGTACTATTTAGCACGAATTATGCCGAGGTCGTACGACCCGATCCAAAAAAATGTGTACACTTCCAAGGGACGTGCAACATGATCCATAAATTCATATATTCTACTGCCGAGGCATTGGGCCCGATCCACAAGAAGGGAGGATACTTTGTAAGCATTTGACTTTCATGTTATAACAAGGCTAATACACGACGTGATATGATTTCCATTTACGATCAAGTAATCCGCTCAGAGCTTTAAGCAAGTGAAATTCGGCCTTTTACAATTCTTCCAACAAGTTTTAATATAATTTAGGCATTTAAATTAACAAGTAGGTGCAAACATTATAAGTAATTCATGATTTGATTCCTAAAATACCCGGACATAAACATAAATACTAGCTACGTACGGACTCTCGTCATATCATGCGTACATAGCTCCCCCTATAATTAGAAACAAATATTAATTTAAATCACCTATAGAGTAAATTACCTCTTACAAGGTTAGGCAAGAGACTTGATTACCTCGTCTCAAATCTAACTTTCCGACCACAAATTTACTCTAAGGACCCCACTAGATGCCGAAAAATCCACTACTAGAAAAATGTTATATAAAATAATTAATACATGTTCACAATTTCATATTCTCGCAACTAGAGTGATTACCCTGTCACGCCCCAAAATCCGAGGAGCGCGACCGGCGTTCAACCGGGTAAACCCGATCGAGCAAGCCGGTTAGGTCTCATTCTACCCAAACTAACTTATTAATAAATTGGAGATGGACTCCATTAAACAGATTTAATAAGTATTTCATTAACAACTTTCATTTCATTTTCATCAGCAACTTAAATCATAATTATCCAAATATCACAAGTGTTATAAGTCTTTCCCAAACATCAATATTCTTACTTTAATTCCAATACTCGAAACTACCCACAACCGGTCTACGGAGCCTCTAAATCTAACTGAAGAGTAATGTAATATAGAAGTGCCGGTAACAAGGCTCCGGCTATACCTCAAAAGTGAAAATCTAAAATAAGAAGATGTGCAATATAGCCCATTGAAAGAGAAAGGGGCTCACCAAGATCTTTGGGAAGGAGGATGCTCCGCTGCACACGATCGGCACTATCCGCTATGGAGCCACCTACATTCATTTAAAAAAATGTAGTGCCCCCGGTAAAAGGGACGTTAGTGTCATTGAATAGCACTAGTATGTATAACTAAACACCATCTAATTAGAAAAAACTATCAAACAAGAATAAATAAATCAAAAGGTTTAACAATTCCCACATCAACAAATAAAAGGGATCACATAGCTTTCACATAATTTCATACGTCTAGGTTGCGTTCCATAGCCCATCATACGGTTCACATATCATATTATACACATATGTGTTTCATAGCCCGTCCATAGGGTTCACATTCTACATTATACACCTATGCATATCATAGCCCGTCCATAGGGTTCGCATGTCATATTATATACATATGCGTTTCATAGCCCGTCCATAGGTTCCACATTTTATATTATACCCCCATGCGTTTCATAGCCCGTCCATAGGGTCAGCATATTATATTATACACCTATGTGTTTCATAGCCCATCCATAGGTTCCACGTATCAATTATCCGGCACATGAGGCCACAATCATTACAACATACTTGGCACTAGGCCATATTTTATAACTCAATGTGTTATTTCCCACATTTCACATCATCTCCATATATTTCACATCAATAGCAATTTTAACAACAAGCCATTCAATTCAAGATGTCAAGTACACATGAGAGGAACTATGAATCCTCGGCATATAAAATATCTCAGATATCATACACCTCATGTTTATTTGCAATGGAATTTTAAACACCAGGGGCTCTTCCAAATCAATATAGAGGGTACACCAACCCACAATAAAAATACACACCAAAGGCATAAGCAAATAATTACACCAATTATTCTTGAATCCTTCTTTTTCAATCATGACATTATACAATTATAATTCAAGTTCTCAGCACATTGGCCACACTCTATTTCCCAAATTGATTAGATTACTTTAAACATTTCTACACGTAGAGTATTTCACATAGTTTGGCTTAAGATATACAACTTAATCTCAATTTAAGGTCTTAGCATTTCAATACATGATTCATATTCCTTGCACCCTTTTTAAGTTATCAACAATAGCACCTTGATCATATTAGAATGCATCTTTTACAATTATAGGGTCACAACACCAATTATTGTAAAGTACCAATCACAGCAAGAATCCAAAGTTCAATCTTACCACATTTACACAGTTATTTACTTCGCTTCCAAACATCTTTGTACATTACCAACAACTAGACACAATCAATCAAATACATTTGGTACACATAAGAACAATTTGGAGGATCAACCATAACTAGGGGTGTTCATTCGATTTATCGATTCGATTTTGACTCTTATCGATAATTACTTATCGATTATCGATTTGTACATATGCTTGTCGTTAT
>MU692467.1:15844-49272 GCA_026770625.1 Nicotiana glauca
CATTGAATAGCACTAGTATGTATAACTAAACACCATCTAATTAGAAAAAACTATCAAACAAGAATAAATAAATCAAAAGGTTTAACAATTCCCACATCAACAAATAAAAGGGATCACATAGCTTTCACATAATTTCATACGTCTAGGTTGCGTTCCATAGCCCGTCATACGGTTCACATATCATATTATACACATATGTGTTTCATAGCCCGTCCATAGGGTTCACATTCTACATTATACACCTATGCATATCATAGCCCGTCCATAGGGTTCGCATGTCATATTATATACATATGCGTTTCATAGCCCGTCCATAGGTTCCACATTTTATATTATACCCCCACGCGTTTCATAGCCCGTCCATAGGGTCAGCATATTATATTATACACCTATGTGTTTCATAGCCCATCCATAGGTTCCACNTATGTTTCATAGCCCGTCCATAGGGTCAGCATATTATATTATACACCTATGTGTTTCATAGCCCATCCATAGGTTCCACGTATCAATTATCCGGCACATGAGGCCACAATCATTACAACATACTTGGCACTAGGCCATATTTTATAACTCAATGTGTTATTTCCCACATTTCACATCATCTCCATATATTTCACATCAATAGCAATTTTAACAACAAGCCATTCAATTCAAGATGTCAAGTACACATGAGAGGAACTATGAATCCTCGGCATATAAAATATTTGTTGAAGGAGAAAGGGGCTCACCAAGATCTTTGGGAAGGATGATGCTCCACTACACACGGTTGACACTATCCGCTATGGAGCTACCTACATTCATTTAAAAAAATATAGCGCCCCTGACAAAAGGGACGTTAGTACCATTGAATAGCACTAGTATATATAACTTAACACCATCTAATTAGAAAGAACTCTCAAACAAGAATAAAGAAATAAAAAGCTTTAAAAATTCCCACATCAACAAATAAAAGGGATCACATAGCTTTCACATAATTTTCATACCTCTAGGTTGCGTTCCATAGCCCGTCATTTGGTTCACATATCATATTATACACCTATGTGTTTCATAGCCTGTCCATAAGGTTCACATTCTACATTATACACCTATGCGTTTCATAGCCCGTCCATAGGGTTCACATGTTATATTATACACCTATGCGTTTCATAGCCCGTCCATAGGTTCCATATTTTATATTATACCCCCATGCGTTTCATAGCCCGTCCATAGGGTCAGCATATTACATTATACACCTATGTGTTTCATAGCCCATCCATAGGTTCCACATATCAATTAATCGGCACATGGGGCCACAATCATTACAGCATACTTGGCACTAGGATATATTTCATAACTCAATCTCTTATTTCCCACATTTCACATCTTCTCCACATATTTCACATCAATATCAATTTTAACAACAAGCCATTCAATTCAATATGTCAAATACATATGAGAGGAACCATGAATCCTCGGCATATACAATATCTCAGAGATCATACACCTCATGTTTATTGACAATGGAACTTTAAACACCAGGGGCTCTTCCAAATCAATATAGGGGGAACACCAACCCGCAATAAAACACACACCAAAGGCATAAGCAAATAATTACACCAATTATTCTTGAATCCTTCTTTTTCAATCATGACATTATACAATTATAATTCAAGTTCTCTGAACATTGTCCACACTCTATTTCCCAAATTCATTATATTACTTTAAACATTTCTACACATAGTTTGGCTTAAGATATACAACTCAATCTCAATTTAAGGTCTTAGCATTTCAATTCATGATCCATATTCCTTTCACCCTTTTTAAGTTATCAACAATAGCACCTTGATCATATTGGAATGCATCTTTTACAATTATATGGTCATAACACCAATTATTGGAAAGTACCAATCACAGCAGGAATCCAAAGTTCAATCTTACCACATTTACACAGTCACTTACTTCACTTCCAAACATCGTTGTACATCACTAACAACTAGACACAATCAATCAAATTCATTTGGTACATATAAGAACAATTCGGAGGATCAACCATAACGAGTTTTTCTCACACAATTTGGCATCAAAATCTCAATTTAAACTTGACTTGAAGTCTAGGCATTTTAGCACATAGTTCCCTTTTTTTAACATATCCTCATTTACCAAGAATAACGTATTAAACACATTGAGGTACATCATTCACATGTATTCTTGCAACACCCAAATCCTTTGAAATAATGAATACTACATAAATCAAATTCCGGACTTACAATCATATGCAGGGATGCCATGGGAGCTCAATTTCTAAGAAGAGGGAGTTTTAGCCATACATACCTTTCTTGAGCTTTCCTTTAATTACTACGATATTCCGAAAATTTTAGCAACTTCAATCTATTTTGAGATATAGCAAAATTTAACACAAATTAGGAAGATATTTATAATTCTAGCTCATTTGAGCATTTTATCAAATACTAGTTGAGCATCTTGATTTCAAATCCCCTTTTCAAGATTTCCTTCATTCCCTAACCCAATCTTTACTTATTTATGTTAAACAATCTTCCCATAAACCTAAGTTGTACATGCATGTATACACAATACTAATACACCCAAGAATCATACCTCAATAACCCATCTTATACTCCAAACTCGAAATTAAAACCTAGGGTATAGAATCTTACCTCTTAGATGAAGATCTTGTGATTGGGTTCTTTGATTCTTGAAGATTGATGCAAGATTTGAATGATTTAAATGTTGGATTCCTCCTTCTCTCTCTAAAATGCTCTCACCTCTCTCTAAAATTAGTATGAAATGACCCCAAAATGAACCTTAAAGACTATATATTAAAATGGGGTCGGGTTATAAAAATTAGAAAATTAACCCTCCGATGTCGGGTCTGCTATAGTAGAACGGACCGCAAAACGACAATGCAGGCCGCAGAATGCACCGTAAAATCAGCACCCAAAACTGGGCTACACTGGCCCAGTCTGCGACAGAAATGCGACCGCAAAGTCAGAAATGCTACTGGTTTTGCGGTCGCAGATTTGACACAAGATCGCATTTTTGAGCTTTTGGTAATTTGATGATAACTTTACGTAGGAAGGTCCAAATGATGAACGGTTGGAAGAGCTGGAAACTAGACTCGAAGAGCTTTCATTTGATAGTTTATCTATCGCTTAAAACCTTATAGATATTTAGATATGCTCGTTCAAAGTATGGACTAGCACAAGCTCATTGGGAATTTTAGCCTATTATGGACTTTTCCAAATTTTCTTAGACTTAGACCTTCTCTGGGACCCCAAATTACATACCATAAGACTTTTACACATATTTACCAAATCCAATGGAAGTAAACCATGTTAATAGCACATAAAAATATTATAATAAACCTACGTGACACCATGAAATCCTAAATTACCTAGCGAAATTTTCGGGGCCTTACATACCCAACCCTAATTGAAGGATTTCTAAAGTTCACCCCTGGCCCACGTGCTCGGATTCCAGAAATATTTGAAGAAAGTTGTTATCCATACCCTCACGAACTCAAATATATAATTTTTCATCCAATTCCATAATCATTTTCGTGGTTAAATCTCATTTTTATCAAAACCTAGGTTTTCCATCGAAACACACAATTTCTGTAATTTTACATATTAAAATCTACACACTATCTATGTATTAAACTAACATTGGGTTGGAATTACTTACCTTCAAAATCTAGGTTGAAGTCCCCCTCTTTAAAGCTCCAAAATCGCCCAAGGGTACAATAAATAAGCTCAAAAGATCCTAAGTCCCGTTTTTTAATCAACTCTCTGCCCAACGATCCTCCTTCGCGAATGCGGAACGGGCCTTGATTTTGCGAAGGAAAACGACCCAGGCCCATAAAAACATGGCCATCGGGAACGCGATCAGGGCCTCACGAACACGGAGGGCACCTTCACGAGCGCGAAGAACAATGGTGTCATCCCCCATCCAGCTCGCCTTACCCTTCACGAAGGCGGGCCCCATCCCGCAAACGCGAAGCACAAAGTTTACCCCAGCCCAATTCCTTCATCGTAAATGCGAGGGTCCTTCCGCGTTCGTGAAGAAGCATACCAGAACTAGAAATCTGGTTTTTCCAACATAACTCTAGGCGGCCCGAAACCCACCCGAATCACTCGGGACCCCGTCTGCACCAGCAAGTGCATAAACATAATACAGACCTAATCGAACTCTGAAAATGCGTAAAAAAAACAATGAAACAAAGAATCTCACACTAAAATAAATTGAATCAAAATATGAACTTCATGTTTCCAATTCGCTCTGAATGCGCCCACTTAGCTACTCGGAATGATACCAAATTTTACATGCAAGTCTTAAATTACCATACAGAGCTATTATTGGGCTCAAAATCCCAAACGGAGCTCGATAATACCAATACCTACTCCAAACCAAATTTAAAGAGCTTTAAAACCTTCTTTGAGACAACATTCATTATTGAGCGTCGAAACTCTCCCGGTTCATCCAAAACCCAATCCGAACATATGTCTAAGTCCAAAATTATCATACAAACCTATAGAATCATCAAATCCAATTCTGAGATCATTTACTCAAAATGTTGACCGAGTTAAACTTAACCTTTTAAAGCCAAACCAAGGAACGATGTTTTTCGAATTCAACCCGAACCCTTACAAATCCCGAACTAACCATCCCTGCAAGTCATAAAATATTAAAAGCACATACGGAGAGTCTTGTTTAGGGGAACGAGGTTCTAGAAAGTAAAACGATCGGTCAGTCAATACATTTTTTACCCCTTAAACAATGTTCGTCCTAGAATGGGTCTAGAATCGTACCCGGAGTGGCGAATAAGTGTGGATATCTGCTTAGCATGTCCTCCTCAGTCTCCCAAGTAGTCTTCTCTACTGGTTGATCCTTCTACTAAACTTTTACCGCAAAAATCTTCTTGGAACTCAACTGGCGATCCTGCATATCAACAATGACCACTAGCTTCTCCTCATAATCCATGTTCTCATCTAGCCGAACTGTGCTGAAGTCTACCACATGCGACCTGTCACCATGATACCTCTAAAGCATTCTGGAAAACCGGATGGACTCCCGATCGATTGGGAGGCAAAGTAAGCTCATAAGCAACGTCCCCAACTCGTCTAAATACCTCAAATGGACCTATAAACTTGGGTTCAACTTGCCTTTCTTCCCGAAACTCATGATTCCCTTCATCGGCGATACTTTCAAGAGAACCTTCTCGCCCACCATAAATGATAAATCACACATCTTCTGATCCACATAACTCTTCTTCCTGGACTATGGCATGTAAAGTTGCTCCTAAATAAACTTTACCTTCTCCAAGGCATCCTTCACCAAATCAGTACCATATAACTTAGCCTCGCCGGGATCAAACCATCCGATGGGAGAACAACATCACCTACCATATAAAGCCTCAAATGGAGCCATATCAATGCGGGACTGATAACTATTGTTGTAAAACTCAGCCAAAGGCAAGAATCAATCCTAGTGACCTCCGAATTTAATCACAAATGCTTTGAGCATATCCTCCATGATCTGATCTATCCGTTCCTACTGCTCATCAGTTTGCGGATGAAAGGCTGTCCTAGGCTCCACACATGTCCCCAACTCACTCTGTACTGATCTCAAAAATGCGAAGTAAACTGAGGGCATCTATCTGATAAGATGGAAACTGGCATACAATGCAACGAACGATATCCTAAATATAAATCTAGGCCAGCCTCTCTGAAGAATATGTGGTCATGACAGGAATAAATACTGACTTTGTCAACCTATCAACAATGACCCAAACTGAATCAAACTTCCGAAAGGTCTGCGACCACCCAACTACGAAATCTATAGTAATGCGCTCCCATTTCCATCAGGTATAGACATCTGCTGAAGTAGGCCACCTGGCCTCTAATGCTCATACTTAAACTGCTACCATTTTAGATACCTTGCAAAATACGCAACTATGTCATTCTTCATCCTCCGCCACCAATAATGCTGCCTCAGGTCGTGATACATTTTGGTAGCACCTGGATGAATAGAATACCGAGAACTGTGCTTCTCTAGGATCTTCCCCCTCAAACCATCAACATTAGGGACACATAGGAACCCTTGGAGTCGCAAAACACCATCCTCACTGAAAGTAACCTCTTTGGCACCACCCCGTAGTACCGTCCCTCTAAGAGCCAATAGTGCAGACCATCAAACGGGTGAGCCTTGATCTGATCAAATAGTAAAGACTGGGCAACAACTTATGCAAGAACTCGGTTGGGCTCTAAAATATCCAACCTCACAAATATGTTAGCCAAGGACTGAATGTCCAAGGCTAGTGGCCTCTACTCTGCTGAAATGAATTCCAAACTACCCATACTCTCGGCCTTTCTGCTCAACACATTTGCAACTACATTTGCCTTGCCCGAATGATAAAGGATGGTAATATCATAATCCCTCAGTAACTCAAGCCACCTTCGCTGCCTCAAATTGAGATCCCTCTGCTTGAAAAAATGTTGCAAGCTATGATAATCGGTGTAAACCTCACAAGACACCCCATAAAAATAATGCCTCTAGATCTTAAGAGCAAGAACAATCGCAGCCAACTCCATCATGTACAGGGTAATTCTTCTCATGGGGATTTAACGGACGTGAAGCATATGTAATAACTCGGCCCTCTTTATGAATACACAACACAAACTAACACGTGAAGTGTCGCAATACAATATATATCCCTGAACCGGAAGGAAACACTAACACCGGTGCTAAAGTCAAAGCGGTCTTGATCTGAAAGCTCGCCTCACAATCGTCGGGCCATCGGAATAGAGCACCCTTCTGGTTCAATCTAGTCAAAGGTGCTGAAATAGATGAGAAACCCTCCATAAACCGACGATAATAGCCTGCTAACAGCTCTTGATCTCGGTTGCCATAATAGGACAAGGCCAACTTTGAACTACCTCGATCTTCTTGGGATCTATATTAATACCTTCATCTTGATACAACATGCCTAAGAATGCCACAAAATCCAACTAAAACTCACACTTGGAGAATTTAGCATAAAGCTTATGTTCCCACAAGGTGTGAAGCACCACTCTCAAATGTTGCTCGTGCTCCTCCATGCCGTGCGAGTAGATCAAAATATCATCAATGAAGACAATGACAAATGAATCAATATATGGCATGAACACCATGTTCATCAAATCCATAAATGTCGGCTGGGCGTTAATCAAAATGAAAAACATCACTAGAAATTCATTATGGCCATATCTTGTTCGAAAAGCAATCTTCAAAATATCTGAATCCCAAATCATCAACTGATGGTACCCCGACCTCAAGCTCATCTTAGAGAATACCCTGTCACCTTGAAACTGTTCAAATAAATCATCAATATGTGGCAATGAGTACTTGTCCTTGATTGTAACTTTGTTAAACTGGTAGTAATTAATGGACATACGCATGGTCTCGTCTTTCTTCTTCACAAATAACACTGGTGCACCCCAAGGCGATACACTCGGTCTAACAAACCCATTTTCTAGAAACTCCTCAAGTTGTTCCTTCAACTCCTTTAACTCTTTTGGAGCCATGCGGTATGGTGGGATAAAGATAGGCTTTGTACCTAGAGCCAAATCAATGCAAAAATCGATATCACGATCTGGTGCTATGCCTCGAAAATCAAAAGGGAACACATTGGAAAACTTCCGCACTACGGGAATTGAATCAATTACAGGAGTCTCTGTAGTAGTATCTCAAACATATGCCAAATAATCCAAAAATCCCTTCTCGACCATGTGTCGAGCCTTCTAAAAAGAGATAACCCGACTAGATGCACTGATAGACGACCCCTTCCACTCCAATCTAGGCAACTCTGGCATCACCAAGGTAAAAGTCTAGGCATGGCAATCAAGGATCGTATGATATGTAGATAACCAGTCCATGCCCAGGATGACCTCAAAGTCTATCATATCAAGCAACAAAAGATCCGTTCCAGTCTCATAACCGAAGAATGAAACAACATAGTAGCGATAGATCTGAGCCACAACAATAGAATCGCCCATAGGAATTGACACATAAACAGGAGCACCCATGGACTCACGGGAAACACACAGAAAATGAGCAAACAGAGATAATACATGTGAATATATAGACCCTAGATCAAATAGTACCGAAGCATCCTTACCGCGGGCAAAAATAATACATGTGATCACGACATCGGAGGCCACTACATCTGGTCTGGCCAGAAAAGCATAGAACCTAGCTTGAGCGCCACGTGACTGGCCTCCACCTAAATGCATCCACCTTTAGAATGGCTCAACTACCCTTCGCCTCTGGGCGGCTGGACGGCTGGACGGCTTGTGGGTCAGTCGGTGCTGTAATCATAGGTTGCTAACCTGTTGATACTAAATTTTTCCTATGTATTTTTATACTCAAAATAATTCCAAAATATCATGTGTATGCATATATAAGCATACCCAAGAGTCTTGGTATTTTTCCCTAATTTTTAAGATTTTAAAATTAATTTATTGTCTATTTCAAGCAGTACAAAATCCAATAATTTATTCTCAAAATTATCATTTTTGGTGAGTAATTTATTTCTAATCTTATATTTATACAAAAATATAATTAAGTTTATTTTTATATATTTTTACAAATTTATTTGATATTTTTAAAGCTAAATTGCATATAATTGACCTATTTTACGATTAATAGTATTTTACGATTATAAAATTATTGCTAGTATTTTTGGATTAATATCTATATATTATTAATTATTTCAGTACTTTTAATTTATTTTAAAATTATTATTACTATTTTTAAAAAAATACAAAAGGGGAAAATTGGCTATTTAATATCTAGCCCATTTCTATTTCAATTATAGCCTCATTTCCTTTCAATTTTAACCTCAATTTAACCCCCAATTCCACCCCAAATTAAAACATACCCAATTCCTAAATCACACAACCCAGGACCCGCTTTTGAAATCCACCGGGCTCCCCTTTAATCTTGGTTGTTGATCATTTTGATCAACGACGTAATTCTTCCTTTCCATTTTTATTCCCACAACCCCCTTAACCTAATTCATTCTATCTGAGGCGCTGCCTTGAAAATCTCTTCGTCTCCCAAACTCTCTCTAACCTGTCTGAACCCTAATCATCTCCCACCTGTTTCTACCATGTTTCCACCGGAATCCATGGCATTCCAGGCCAGGGATGGCATGTACTCACTCTCTCTCACCATTAAACCTAAGCTGCTCAGAGTTCTGGAGACCGACCTCAATGGATCACTTTATATCTTTCTCACATCTGTATATCTATGGCCTTTCCGGCCATTATTCCAGTGTGTTCAAGCAATATGAGTCTTTTCGACTCAGGATCCGACTTTCCTCAACAACTTTCTCATTCTAGGGTTTTCTCTGCAACTCTAATCCGTCTGAGGTTCTGTACTTGCTTATTTCTTTTAGATTTGTGACATGCATGAGCGTTATCTGACGTTTTAAGGGTTTCCCCAAATTTCCTCTTTAAAATCGTTCAATTTCAATTTTAGGGTTTCTGAAAAAGATTTCTTCAAATGTTTTCTGATTCTTCCTATTCTTTCTTTATGTGTGTTTTATGCTCATATGTGTTCTTCTTATTATGCATGAGTTTGCTCTCTTGTTTCTTTTCTATTATGCAAAACTCTTCTATTTTTCTGCTGTTGTTCTTATGCTCGCATATTGATTCGTGTTGTTTTCCTCACTCTTTGTTATATGTGTTTATGTTTGAATCCTAGATTTTGGTTGCCTTACTGAGTTCTGTTTGTATATTTTTCTCTATTGTTGTTTGAAAACTCGCATCATCTATTTCTTCTAAACTTGTTTGTGTATGTATATCTCTCATAAGTCTTTGAAAGAGATTTCTAAGCCTATTTCAAAGACCTGATTTTCTCATCTCTGACTCTATTCGAAACCCTAGGTTTTTGGGTTTCTTTGACAAGGGGTACTAGTGTTCCGCTTTGGGACCCTAGGCTTTCAAACTCACTATGAGTTTGCAATTGAACTTGAAATCCTTTTTTCTTATGGCTCTGAGACTTCCAATGTTAAACTCATTTTCTAAATAACCTAACGACTCTTTTTGTTTGATCTGTGTGTCTATATATATGAGAAATTTCTCTTTCAAAAGGTTTTTTTTACCAACTAAGTGATTGATTCTGAAACCCCTTAATAAGGCTGATAAACTATCACTGATTTTCCTTCGATTGAACCTCCTTTACCTTTCTTGACTTGTTTCATTCAATTGAACTTTCAATTTTTGGTTTCATGGCTATTTAATTGATTCCCTTACCATATTTGGCACAAACCGTGTATCATTAACTATTTTCCTTAAATAACTTCTATGTTTTTACCCCTTTTGTGCTACTTTGAAAGGTTGAATTAGAAATTTTTTTCCTTAACTAATTTGTACCCGTTGGAATCAGAATCTTTTAACCAAAGGGAGACTGATTTCAATGATTTCTTTTGTGCACTATAAAAGGGATTGAACTTCTGCACTTTAAACAGACCTAACTTTACATCTACACTCCCAATTGAATACTTTTGCATCTATACTTCAAGTTCAATACCTTGAACTCCATACTTTCATCTCACACATTTACCTTACTGATTTGAATTCAACACTTTGCATTGCTTGAGACCTTTTGGAACTGCTATGCTTGCAACTTGGCTTTTCAAAGACTATTGTTTTCTTACTTGTTTTCCTTTAAAACTGGTATGTCTTTTATTTGATTTTCTGCCTCACCCCTATGTGTTTACGTCACAGTTTCAACATCCTTGTTTACTTTACTACTTATGTTCAGGGATTTATGCTGATTATGTTCCTTCCTTGACTTTTCTATTTTGAATCCCTACCCTTATTCCCTTCTATGTGTTTAAGTTAAGGTTCTTGGCCTGGAAGTATCCTAATTACTGCCCAAGCCATAACCTGGTCCACAATGTATCCTAACTCCTAAGTTGGCTAACAGGCTAGTCATGGGTGCCAGCATTCCCAATTGCTGGGCATGACCACCATCCTGTCATGGCTCTCCCTAATTCCCCCTCTATGCACTTACACTTATTCTTAGACCCTTAAGTTCTGACCCTCTCTTATGAGCCTTGCTTTGGGACATTGAGTTCTCTCTGAAGTTGGACATCTGAGGGCTGGCATTTCCACACTGCATTATGATCTTAATTCTGCAATGTGTTTAGGGTGTAAGCACTACCTAGAGCCCTTTGAGACTCTTGGGAACTTTGACACATCCCAAATATGAGAAAGGCTTTTGGAAATCTGATCCTGGAAGTTGGTTTATCTCATATTGTTGGACTTTGAGTCTGAATTAGGTTGTTTGGATGTAGCTGGAACTTCTGATGTAATTTTACTTTTCTTTTCTGATTCATTTGGGTCTGTAATAATGTGTAATAACAATTGGGGATGGCTAGTGGAAAGAGATGGGGATGAATGTATACAAAGGGTAGAAAACTTGCATACAGGTTATTTATATTTTCCGCATTCTGCGTTTTAAAAACTCATGCCTACAAGTTTTCCTGCATCTTAGAAATCATGCCTATAGGTTCTGCATATTAGAACTCATGCCTATAAATTTTGCACATCTGCATCGTAGAAATTATGCCTTAAGTTTTCTGTATTTCTGCATTTTAGAAATTATATCTATAAGTCCTGCACTTCTGCATTTTAGAAATCATGTCTATAAGTCGTGCACTTCTGCATTTTTAGAAATTATGCCTATAAGTTCTGCATATAGAAATCATGGTCTTAGGTTTCTGCACTTCTGCATATATATGTTGTTAGGAAAACAATCATAGGTTTAATAAATAACCAGCTTCACTCTAGATACCATGCCTATAGGACTCTTGCATTTACGTAATTGTTTTAACCAACAACGCTTAGAAATCATGCCTATAGGAGTAATTATTGAATCAGCTGCATCTATTTCATCTATGAGTCTAAAATTAGTAATAAGGTCGTCTAAAATCTGTATAACTTTTGTTTATAAAACCAGTAATCCTTCTTTAAAATCAGTGTGCCTTCTGCATTGTTAGATGTCACACCTATAGGTCTCACTTAGACAAACTTAGGTAATTAATTGCGTCAATTTGATAAACTACATCCAGAAAAGGCTAATTTGGACTCCTCATCTGAGAAATATGTGGTGAATCAGCCTAGCCTATGGTTTTAATTTAATTCAGACCAAATCAGTATTTGAAGTCATGCAATATTTGCTCTTTTAAGTGAGGAGGCCTGTGTGAGCCTTAATTGCTATTTGTTTCCCCCCTAACTGTTTATGTGTTTTTGCTTGTCGCCTAGAATTTTATCATTTTGAAACTCTGAAAAGCCCCAACTCCCTTCCCTTTAGGACTAGTAGTCTCAATGCCTCCAGGACTGATAGGATTAGGATGGGTAACAACATGCATTATGTAATGATACTATTCCGCGCTATAATACCTTAACGGGGTGGGAAGGGTAGATATGGATATGATGACCGGTGCGATAATACCTCATGTAGCCCCTCTTTGAGGAGTGATTATTGGGTATTGCATTGACATGATCCATATTAATAATAAACCTAAGACCCCCTCACTTTTACTTGCCCTCGTCTATCTCTTTTAAATTGTCTAAATATTTCATAAAATTTCCGCCATGTTTACCTTTCCTCAAGTTTTAACTTATTTGCAATGTTGTATGCGAATCCCTCCTATTTGCGCCCTTAATTGCTTACTTAATTATGTGAAGTCACAATTGTAGCATGGCCGGGAACCATACTAGTGGATCTTGGGGGGTGCCTAACACCTTCCCTCTGAGACAATTTCAAGCCCTTACACATTCTCTGGTTCTTCTTTTCTTTTAATTTTCTTAGTGTCCTAATGCACTTAATCATTAGGCAGTGACTCTTCTAAATCTCAAAAACCCAATTCCCAAAAGCAATAGAGTTGTCTGCCCAAATGTCGTAAACCTGATTTCGCCTTTATAAAAAAGGGGGCATCGACAGCATGTCGACTCTGCTGGGAATTTTCTTTTAGGATTTTACCATTTCATGTTATTTGTGACTTTATTGCTTTTTTATTGCCTTTACTTAATGTCTTTATCGCTTATTCTATGAAACTAACTTGGCTCTTCGTTTCTTTTCTTTTAACCCTTTCCTTTACTGCTTTCCTTCAATAATATTGTAATTATGAGCAATTATTGTAATCATTACTTTAAGAATGTGCAAATACATGACAACTTGTTCATTCTTGTAATTGCATCTTCAACATCATATTCCACCTGTGCCAAACAAAATACCATAGCAACGCTTATAATGAGTGGTTGCGCTCTTCCGATATTATTACCCCCTAAATTTGACAAAGGCGTATTTGCGGTAAAACCAGTCGATCAGTGGTGCAGTCGAAGGTTTCATGCCTTTCCCTCTTGAGTTTCCCGCTCAAGGGTACTAGTCTAATACCCCATAGAAACCTTACTCTGTTTAAACTATGCATGCATCACTGTCAAACCTAGCCGAGTCAGTTATGTTGTCCGCATAACGACTCTTTAAGATAGCCTTGTCCAAGTCCACCGGGTTTCCTTGAAACCCAAACGGATACCACCACGTTCTGTGCATTTATTTGGAGAACTAAATGCTTTTATGCTAATTATTGGTTTACGGGGGTAAGGGTCTAACACTTTGTTTTACAGGAAGTCCCTAGATTCGGCATGGTAACCAACATCCACCCAAGGTTGCTAAGCTGGTGGGAAGACCTTCACTCCAGTGATCAGACCCTCGTCCGCAAATATTTGGGGAATTTGCCTTCTCTTATGGAAATCAGAACCGACAATAAAATCATAGAGGCTGCAACTTTATTCTGGGATGCCGACAGATCTGTGTTCCGCTTTGGGGACCTTGAAATGACACTTTGCTTGAGGAAATAGGAGGATTAGCTAGTATTCCATGGGAGACTCCGGGTTTGCTTATGCCAAAAAATCACAAGGGTTGGGGTTTTTTCAAAATGATGGGACTAAAGAAGAACACAGACCTGACCTGCTTGAAGGATTCCTACATTTCTTTCGACTATCTGTACGAGAGATACGGCCATAGCAAGTCTTACCGCACTTACTCAGATGAATTCTCCCTCACCTCATTGGGGCATATCCATAGAAGAGTCTTCGTCTTTATGTTCTACTTTTTGGGGATGATAGTATTTCCTATGAAGAAGGCTAGGATCCATACCAGACTGGCTATGGTCACCAAGACTTTAATGGAAGGAGTTGGCAGGCGGCCTTTTAGCATAGTACCTATGATCATTATGGAGATATATCGAGCCCTAGAAAAATGTCAACAAAGGGCCAAATACTTTGAGGGTTGTAACTTACTGCTCCAACTCTAGCTCATGGAGCATCTCCAAAGGGGTGAATATCGGTAAGAGATTCTACACAGAGACTAAGATGATCATATTGCCTTCCATCAGCCACGACGAATGAATTATATGCCTAATATGTTTGCTCAACCAGAAGATGCTAAAGGGTGGGTAGAGTTGTTTGAAAATCTGAAAGAGGACCAAGTGTAATGGATGTTTGAATGGTTCCCTACTGAAGAGTTCATTGTCCGATCTCAGGATGCGCCATTTCTTATACTCATTGGTCTGAGAGGAACTTATTCCTATGTCCCTCTCCGAGTCAAGAGACAGGCAGGAAGAAGGCAGGTTATACCAAGGGTCGACAAAATGAGTCACTTCAGGGCCGACTTTCGAGACAACGATAGTCCATATAAGTGTCAAGCTCAACACATGTGGCATTGCAAAATCATCCTGGGAAAGGATTCCATAGAACCAGACAGGTACCATGCTAGTTATACTCCATACTATCCAAGTTGGTTGGAAGACGATCATGGTGGGTTAGGACAACCTGGGTTTGTTCGAGGTCACAGGGTCATCGACGAAAAGCTGAAGTACAGGTTAAGTACAACCAATTACGCAAGAGGATTCGGGAATGCGAGAGTGAGCACAAGGAAATTCAAGAAGCCCATCAAAGCTGATTGAAGAATGGAAAGATATGGCTATCAATGCCAACAAGCGACTGGGGTATTTGGAGCGGGGTTTAGTACAACAAGAAAGGAAGTTCCTCCAAAGGATTGAAAACCACCAGAACGTTGAGGGAAACGAAGGAGCACACTTGGCGAGAACCTACTTGATGTTGGGACTGCATGAGCTGGTGAAGCTGTTCGATGGAGTTAAAGATGCCGAGTCTGGGGAAGGTTCTTCTAGGACCAAGTAGTTAGGAGTCTTTTCTTTTCTTTAAATGTAATAAGGACAGTGGGCATTAGTGACGTTTTTATTTTTTGTAATTTTAGTGTCATTTTGGGATTCGTCTTATTTTTATCAATAAAATGAGGCATTTAGCATTATAAGTTCTCCAAATCAACTTGTCGCTAGGCCTACCTCAGGCACAACGAGGCTCCCAAATTAGGACACGATTTATATTCTTGCACTATGTGTTTAAATATTGCGATGTTTTTCTCCTCATGATCCACACTAACTTGTTACCTTTTTTGTTTTTATTTGCTTTCCCCAAAGGTTAGTTCATGTACTCTGGCATTGTCATCATATTCCACAAGATCTAAGGGCCCTCCACCTCCTCCTCCTTCGACTTATAAGAAACAAGAACAAAGGAAAAATGAAGATTTAAGCAACATCAAAAAAGAGTTTGGTTGAAAGGGTAGAGACTTCTCAGGGTATTCAGGTTTCTAAGGAAAGTGCCTCCTAGCTCGAACAGAAGTTACTTAAACTTCAAGAAGAACGGGACCAAGTTCGGAATTTGGCAAGCTTGTCATTTTCCCTCACTACCCCAGATGTCAACTTCCCCAACACTCAAAATCCCAAACCTCCTCAAAACATCCTGAAACCACAGAACCAACCCGCTCCCCATCACCACTGCAACACATGCCACACTTCAAGCAACACCACACTGCTCATCCCTGAACCACTAAACTCCATAAATGATCATCACCACAATACCCCCATCTATGTGGAAACCATACCACACCCCATTCAGCTCGCCTCGAGCACGCCCGAGTCTGATGAAAAAGACTCTCTTATCAAGAATTTGGCCACAAAATTCAAAAAGCTGACTAGCCGAGTCTAGGGTGTTGAAGGAAGCAAGGGGATCGAGGGACTGAATTACGAATACCTTTGCATTCAACCAGATGTCAAACTACCTGAGGGGTACAAGCCTCCCAAGTTTGAGGTGTTCGATTGCACCGGGGATCCCAGAGTTCATTTAAGGACACACTGCGACAAACTGGTCGGAGTAGGAAAGGATGAAAAGGTTCATATGAAGCTCTTTATGAGGAGTCTGAAAGGGGATGCTCTATCTTAGTACATTAGCCAAGACCCGAAGAAGTGGTCGAACTGGGTAAGTATGGCGTCCGATTTCATGGACAGGTTCAGATTCAACTCGAAGAATGCACCAGATATGTTCTACATCTAGAACTTCAAAAAGAAACTCACGGAGATGTTCCGCAATTATGCTACTCATTGGAGATCAAAAGCCGCTAAGGTCAGGCCGACTTTAGAAAAGGAACAAATGAATAGGTTTTTCGTCCGGGCCCAAGACCCACAGTACTACGAAAGGTTGATGTTGATTGAAGGCCAAAAATTTTCTGATATCATCAAGCTAGGGGAGAGGATCGAGGAAGGTATTAAAAGTGGTATGGTCACTAACTTTGAAGCATTACAGGCTACCAACAAGGCTTTACAATCTGGTGGCACATCCAAGAAAAGGAATGTGGGTGCCGTGATTGTTGCACAGTGAACAGAATCCCCAATAAAATACCAAACCTACCCAATACCCCCTCCTACATATCAACCTACCTCAAATTACCAAGCACCTTTGCCCTCTTACCAAGCTCCACCACCTACTTACCAATCATCTCCATCTCTCGCATATCAGCCTATTTCACCCAAATACTCTCAACCCGCACACATCCACCAAGCCTAAAACACCTTACAAGCTCACTATCAATCACCTCACCAAAATTTCCCAAGAACCCGACCAAACTTCGACCGCAGACCTCCCAAACAACACACCGCCATTGCCAAACCAATCGACCAGTTGTATGAAAGGCTTAAAGCTACTGGTTACGTTACCCCTATCCCTGCAATCCAGAAAATCCTTCCCAATAGATCAACCCAAACAAAACATGTGCATACCATTCCGGCATGAAGGGGCATACCATTGATGAGTGCCCTTCTCTGAAGGATAAGATTCAACCTTTGATTGACAACAAGATCATCGTGGAAAAGGAGCCTACTCCTAATGTTCGCAACAACCCCCTGCCTGACCACAAGGGTGGAGGTGTTCACATGATTGAGATAGAAGATGATTAGGACCTTAAAGGATCGATCGGATTGATCACTAAAGGTGAAGTGCCAAAGAAACCAATAGTCACACTTAACCCAATTGTAGTCCAGATCCAGCCTTCTGAAGACACTGAAGTGAACATGTCCATACTACTTGATCTTGAAACACCATCTTCTCCAAAGACGCCAGGACCAATTGAGGTCGAATTTGGGTCCCCAAAGGCACCTGTGCCATTTGAAGTTGTTGTGTTACCTCCCAAAGCAAGGTTACCCATTCTAGTGGCAATGTCAGCCATAGCGACATTCCATACAAAGACCATCCCCTGGTTTTACACAGCCGAGGCAAGGAGAAAAGGGAAAGCTAAAATCGGAGAAGCAGTTGAGCACAGGGCATGACAAGAACTGGCAGAGTTTATACTCCGAAATATTTAGCTGAATCAAGTAAGCAAGTCTCTGGACGACTTGTTGAAACAGGGCCCAATGATCTCTGGAGGAATATACTAGCAAAGGAGTACTCAGTCATTGATCAACTAAATAAAACATCGGCACAAATCTCCATCCTAGCTCTGCTGCAAAGCTTTGATGCACAAAAGAATGCCTTGTTGAAGATACTAAGTGAGGCATATGTACCCAACAACATAACAGTAGGAGAAATAGACAACATGGTAGGTCAAGTTTTAGAGAGTCACAAAATCACTTTCCACAAAGATTAGTTGCTACCGGAAGGGCTAAGCCACAACAAAGCATTGCACATCACTATACAGTGCGAGGATTATTTCATCACTAGCACTCTGATTGACAGAGGATCTAGCCTCAATATTTATCCATTGGTAACACTCAGAACATTGGGGAAGAACCTGCATGAGATCAAGGATAGAGCCATCAATGTCAAAGCTTTCGATGGGTTCCAAAGGTCCACTATTGGGGAAATCAGTTTGTGTCTACAAATGGGACCGAACTGGTTCGATATTGACTTTCAAGTGATAGACGTCCCAGCATCTTACAACTTGTTATTGGGGCGGTCCTGGATCCATGCCGCTGGAGTTGTAGCATCAACCCTACACCAGGAAGTGAAGTTTGAGTGGAATCACCAAGAGGTGATTATTCATAGCGATGTTAGCAATCCCAGCAATCAGAGGAAGAATGAAGATGGGCGGAGAAACCTACCATTACATTGAGTGAGTCAATGTCGTGGACAAGGATAAATGGTGGGATAACAAAATTGAAAGTATACTGAATTGGTGTTGATACGAACCTGGGAAGGGACTCAGCAAGAACCTCTAGGGAATCACCAAACCTAACAAGCTGAAGAACCATAGCACCACTTTCGGTTCACTTGGGAGGAGTTCAACCACTGGTCGCCACCATGGTACAGTCCCTACTACCCACTGGAGCATCCGATACCTCTCCTGGAGCAGACTTTCTAGCCAGCCAATGTTCTATATGGGTCAGAAGAAGAGGAAGAACTAGCGACAATGAGGAATTTGTTTTTGAAAGATTATAATATGGACTGTTGTGTCATTTTTGAGGAGGAAGGGGAGGAATGCCCTTCCATACAAGCCATGAGCCAAGGAGCACACCTCAATAATCGATCCATCAGAACCACCAAGGCCCGGAAAGCTTCGGGGTAGCAAGGCTGAACAAAGCACCATGCGTCATCTTTATTTTTTGCTAGTTAACTTTCTTTCCTCATTTTAATTTTGAAATAAGAGCTCCAATGTTCAAAATGATTATGAAATTTAACAAAGCGTTTCAATTTCTTATAAATCTCACTCTTATTACCTTCTATCATTTACTTTATTTACACAGCATAACTATTACTTATCTTGATTAATCGACAATTGTGACTTGCAATGAGATAACGCAACAAACGGATATAGACTCAGAAGAGGATGATATACCAGAAGAGGTTGTTAAAGAGGTTGAGGATTTTGAGAATAGACCTAAGTCCAACATGGATGAGACTGAGGTTTTTAACTTGGGAGATACAGAGAATGTCAAAGAAACGCACATCAGTGTTCATCTGTCACCATCAGAAAAGAAAGAGTACATGGAATTTCTAAGGGAATATGAGGACATATTCACCTGGTCATATGATGACATGACTGGTCTCAGTACATCTATTGTAGCTCACAAACTACCAATCGATCTGACATGTCCCCCAGCAAAGCAGAAGCTCAGGAAGTTCAAACCTGACATGAGTTTGAAAATCAAGGAAGAAGTCACCAAGCAAGTCAAAGAAAAGGTTCTCAGGGTATTAGAGTATCCAACATGGTTAGCCAACATCGTACTGGTACCGAAGAAGGACGGGAAGGTTAAAGTCTGTTTTGACTACTGGGATCTCAACCGGGCCAGTCCAAAAGATAAATTTCCCCTGCCAAACATACATATTTTAATTGAGAACTGCGCCAAGCATGAACTGCAGTCATTCATTGATTGTTTCATTGGGTATCATCAGATATGGATGGACGAGGAAGACGCGGAGAAAACAGCTTTCATTACGCCGTGGGGGATGTATTGTTACAAGATGATGCTGTTTGGATTAAAGAATGTTGGGTGACTACTATCTTCCATGACATGATACACAAAGAGATCGAGGTGTATATAGATGACGTCATCATCAAATCCAAGAGAGCCACTGACCACATGGAAGATCTGAGGAAGTTCTTCAACATACTGAGAAGGTATAATCTGAAACTGAATCCCACCAAGTATGTATTCGGGGTTCCTGCCGGAAAACTACTTGGGTTCATTGTAATTCACCTAGGAATAGAGATGGATCCATCAAAGGTTAAGGCCATTCAAGAATTTCCACCGCCAAAGAATAAGAAGGACGTGATCAGTTTCCTAGGGAGACTCAACTATATCAGCCAGTTCATAGCTTAGTCCACTATCATTTGTGAGACAATCTTTAAGATGTTGAAGAAAGACGCCACTACCAAATGAACTGATGATTTTCAGAAAGCCTTCGACAGAATCAAGGAATACCTATCAACACCGCCGGTTTTGGTTCTGCCCGAACTAGATAGAACTCTATTGCTATACCTTGCAGTATTAGATGGAGCATTCGGTTGTGTTCTATAACAACAAGAAAAACGGGGAGAAAGGAGCAGGCCATCTACTATCTCAACAAGAAGTTCACCCCATATGAGGCTCGGTATTCTCTATTACAGTGCACTTGTTGTGCTCTGACTTGGGTAGCTCCGAAGTTGAGGCATCATTTCTGTGCCTATACTACTTATTTCATATTGAGGATGGATCCGCTGAAGTACATATTTCAGAAGGCCATGCCCACTGGCAAGCTAGCCAAGTGGCAAATCCTTCTATGTGAATTTGACATTGTTTATGTGACTCAGAAGGCAATCAAGGGACAAGCATTGGCAGATCATCTTGCTGAAAATCCCGAGGATAGAGAATACGAGCCTCAAAAGACGTATTTTCTCGCCGAAGAGGTATTTTTCATAGGAGAAGACATTACAGAATCCTATGAAGGTTGGAGAATGTTTTCGATGGAGCATAAAACATCAAAGAAGTTGGCATAGGAGCAGTCCTAGTGTCAGAAATCGGGCAGCATTATCCGGTGTCTACGAAGCTCAGATTCCCATGCTCTAACAATATGGCCGAATACGAAGCCTGTATCTTGGGGCTCAACTTGGCCATTGACATGAACGTTTAGGAGTTTCTAGTGATCGAATATTCAAACCTACTTATAAATCAGGTCCGAGAAGAATGGGCAACCAAAAATTCTAAGATACTCCCTTATCTGCATCATGTACAGAGTTGAGGAAGAGATTCACAAAGACAGAGTTTCAGCAAGTCCCCAGAGTTCAGAATGAGTTTGCTGATGCATTGGCTACCCTATCCTCTATGATTCAGCATCCAGAAAAGAATTTCATTGATCCTATCCTAATAAAGATTTATGATCAGCCAGCTTACTGTGCCTATGTCGAGGAAGAAGTGGATAGGAAACCCTGGTTTTGCAATATCAAGGAATATTTGGCAACAGGAGAATATCTAGAGCTTGCAAACGCTACCCAGAAGAGCACACTTCGAAGGTGATCCAATAATTTCTTTCACAGCGGAGGAATCCTGTACAAGAGAACTCCCGATTTAGTATTGTTAGGGTGTGTTGACGCAAAGGAAGCATCTAGGCTATTGGAAGAAATTCATGCAGGAACCTGCGGCCCACATATGAACGATTTTGTCATAGCCAAGAAAATACTCTGAGTTGGTTATTTTTGGATGACTATAGAAACAGACTGCATCCAGTATGTCCGAAAATGCCATCACTGTCAGATACACGCAGACATGATAAAGGCTCCTCCAAATGAGCTTACTGCAACAAGCTCGCCATGATCGCTCACCGCTTGGGGAATGGATGTCATCGGACCTGTCGAGTCTACCGCGTCAAATGGGCACAGGTTCATTCTAGTGGCAATTGATTATTTCACCAAATAGGTTGAAGCAGCATCATACAAGGCAGTGATTAAGAAAGTTGTGGAAGACTTTGTCCGCGATCGCATCATTTGCCGATTCTGCATCCTGGAGTCAATCATTACTAATAATGGTTCCAATCTTAACAGTGACCTGATGAAAGCAATGTGTGAAATGTTCAAGATCAAACACAAGAATTCTACAGCCTATAGACCCCAGATGAATGGAGTTGTAGAAGCAGCCAATAAGAATATCAAGAAGATGCTAAGGAAAATGATAGAAAAGCATAAACAGTGGCATGAGAAGTTATTGTGAGCACGTGATTTTTGCTCTATGTGAGGATCACTCCCAAAAATTCAAAATAAAATAGTTTTGTGTTGTGTGTGATTTTCTGTGAATTTTTTGTTATTTGTTTGCATTTGTTATGCATATTTATTTGTTTAAATTAATTAAAAATACAAAAATATTGCATTTAGGACTCAATTCTACAATTAGAAATTAATTAGTATTTTCTGATTTAGGATTTTAATAGTTTGATTAATTAAAAGATAAAGAAAATGAAGAGAAAAGGAAGCAAAACGGACTGGGCCATTTTAATTCGGACCAAGACCAGGCCCAAAACATTTGCCCCAGTCCAAATCCACCCACAACAGGGATTGCCAAACGACGCCATTTCGATCACAATTAATCAGGGCCATCGATCTCAAGATGATCAACGGCCAAAATCACCCTACCCCAACCCGTCTCACCCGACCCATTCTCATCTACTACCGACCCAACCCTTCATTAAACCAAACGGCCCTGTATCACCTTAAATGACCACGTCTCTTTCCCCATCATTCAATCCAAGCCGTTCAGATCTTTTGATCCAACAGCTCGGATTATTTGAGCCATTCCAATATACCCAAAACCCCAAAACCCGTTTTGCCCCGCCTCATTTCCCAAACGACCCCTCTCTCTCACTATCGTCTCTCTTGTCTCAGAGACCAACCAAACATAACCCCCAAGAACCCTAGCCAGCTGCCACCTTTCGCCTTCACCGTAAACCCAGCGGCAACGACGCCGGTGACCACCATTTTAACACCACAGAGCCTCCATCGCACCCTGAACCCAAATATGCAAGCCGCTTACCTTGAATCAACCTCCAACTTCTTGAATCTTCGATCGAAGATTTAAGCCAAGACTCAACCTATGCCAAACCACCCCAAATTGATACCCAACACCACCCTGACCTCCCTCGTAACCAAACAAACACCGGTTTGGTTCGAATCAAGCCCAAACCCTTTGAACCCCAACCTGAGCCCCAAGAACCCTGGAGAAAGTTTCGAGCCTGTTCGAGGATTTTTTTTGAGTTTTAAATGGGTTTTAGTCGAAGTTTTCTCACCTGAGAACACTCGATTAAAGCCCGTTTGGCCTCAAAAGGTTTCGAGTCCAAAATGGTCCAAGTCCGTGTGTTTCTGATTTTTCACTCTTGAGGTATTTCTTCTTTTCTTTTATCTTTATTTGTTTGTTTGTTAGTTTAGTTATGTGTGTTATTTCTATCCTTTTTTGATTTCTTGCTGAATTTTTTCTGCCCTCCTCCTCGAGACCCTTTATTTGGTCAAATTGCTACTTCTGTTTGATTATTTGATTGTGTTGTTATAGGATACGCATTCGCGTCGATTAGCGTCGTCGAATAATTAGTTTCGTTTTGTTTCTATCTTTGGCTTAAGTACTGTGAATCACTGACTTGTTTGGCGATTATTCATTATCGATTATACGTGTTGTAATCGATTAAATAAATGTCGTCGATTAGTTATATGGGTTTATTTGTTAGAACACTGGACAGTGATTAACACTGTTAACTTGGTCCAGGGCCACTGTTGAATTGAAGCCTGATTTGTTTGTGTTTGTAAATTAGGAAGTGAATTGGTTATAGCTGTAATCCCAATAGAAAATCCAGAACTTAGTGAGTGGCTTGTTAGTTACACATCAATACACCCTTAAAATAATGAATAAACTAATTAAAAGGGATGCCTATTAGTGCAGAATTACAGTTTAGTTTCAGACAATAAGTAATGAAAATCAGAAACTAACATCAGTTAATATTTAAAAAGTGCAATACACATGGGATAGACTAGTGGAACCTGCTGGACAGTAGTGTGTTCCACCAGTTTTGAACTTCAGGAGTTTTTTTTTTAAAATAGTTAAAACCCATATTTAGACAAACGGAAGTGGAAAGAACAGAGGGAATAAGATGGGTTTTGATTAGTTTAAAACAATTTAAAAAAAAAAAAGAGGCTGCAGGGCTAGTTCAGTTTTGGCTATATAAATGACAAGCCATAGAGATTAAGGAGGACATTTTTATGAGAAGGAGGCTGATATACACTCTAATATACAGAGCCTTAATGATCAGTTTTTGAGGGTCTCCACCATCAGCTTTAGAGCCCTTTTTGCCATCAGTTTTAAGGGTCCTTCTAATCGATCATTTGGGAGAATTTTGAAAGGATTAGTGAGAAGATTTTAAAGTCAGTCTTAGGCAACTCGAGTCCTTGTAACACTGTTACATTGCTCTCAAGGCCAGAAACAGTTTGAGTTTTCTCTATTCCTGCTGTCCATACTTGAGCGTTCAAAGCATTTGAAGGGTCTGTCGATTTTATTTGAGCTTGGTTTGTTTGCTGGCTGGGTTTTGCTAAAATTGCTGTTGTTGGTTTTAAGTTCCATGTTGGTTTATACCACTCCCGGAAATTCTTGGCTATCTTCTGCTATTGGTTCTGTTGGTTTTTTGCTGGCTGTTGTCTCTTGCTTGCGATTGCCGGGCCATTGCTGATCCTTCCTCTTTCATTTGTGCTGTCACAGTCTAGGTACACACTTGGACCCATCTAATGTAATCCTTAAAGCTGGAAATGAAAGGCAAAACAGGCTCATGAGTCTAGATTTTCGTTTGCTGGAATATTTCCGTTGCATTTAGATAAATGTTATTTGCTATGTGTATTCACCAAGTGTAGTTCCATTCCAAACTATATCAACATGGACAGAAATTATAAACTGATGTCGTGATTAGTAGGAATTACTTTTATTTCAATTGGCTAAGGACTGGACTGTATAAATCATGCCCTTGAATTTTTAGATTATCAAATGTGATTTCACACAAATTTATAGCTAGCAGATTCTAGTTCTATGGGCCATGCCATTATAAAATGTTAGTTTAGTTCTAGTTCACTAAAAATGGATTGTGTAATAGATATTGGCTATGGTTTATGATAATTAGTATTTGTAAGGCTGACTTCGGAAATCAACCCAATAGATTGTCAATTAACCTTGATTGTATAAGATGCAACTTTGTTTTCATCCTTGCTTACATTTGATCCAACTTGCATGAAAAAATGGATTTGGCATGGGCTCAATCACCACGCCCAAAGATCAGCCTACATATTTAAAACAAGGCATTCAGCAGCCATAGCCATAGCCACATTATCGATTGGGCCTACATTGAGGCCCAAACCTAGTAACAAATGATGGACCCTTTGCCATTGATCCGATATTGATTGATTATTAGCATTTTTTGTTAATAGGTCTGAACCGATATACAGTGTTAACTACATTAGGAGACATCGGGATATTAACTTTAAAAAAAATAAATAAAATAAAATAAAAATACAAAATTAGGTTTCGAACTAGATAGTCGTAATAACAATTTAAAAGGAGTCCCAAAAATTAATGGAAAGCACATAGGTTGTAACATGTATTAAAATCAGATACTTTTACGATTTACAATAGTTTAAGCGACTGTGCTAGAACCACGGGATTCGGGGGTGCCTAACACCTTCCCTCGGGTCAATAGAATTCCTTACTTAGAATTTCTGGTTCGCAGACTTCATTTGGAAAGTCGAAATTTCCTCGATTAGGGATTTAAATTAATTGGTGACTTGGGACACTTTAACCCCGTTTCGAATATTGTCACTTTAAATGGAAAAACTCCCTCGCCCATTTTACCGCTCGGGGTGGGCGCGCTAAAAGGAGGTGTGACAGCTCTAGCGACTCTGCTGGGGACACAAACCCAGAACCACTGGCTCAGGGTTTAAGAATTCGAGCTTTGAATAATTGTTGTATTTGGCTTATTTAATATCTGATTTTATTATATGTTTGTCTTAATGTGCTAAATGTTGCTGCTACCGCTTTGATATTTTGTGAACTGTATATGAACTGTGCCGATACCCACCTCTCTTCTGAGTCTTCTTGAATTTAATATCGGGCATTTGCTGGACATAGCCCGTCTTTCTTGAGATAGCCGAGGTGCTTGTCACCCGGTGAAGGATTTTAGTCACACATATTTTAGGCGGGGAGTACCACCAGTTAAGCCGGAAAGCCATGCTACCGGTACACTGACCCTCCTCGGCTCGAGTTGTCCGATCGAGTAAGCCAGTCTAGACACTTTCTTCGACAGGATGTTAACTTAGAATAACAAAACCTCATACCGGATCCCTAGTAGGAACGTTCGTTTGCATCATGTGCATTTTGACTTAGGAGACTCGACACAGGGGTTGGGTCTGTCTAGGACAGGTGTACCTGAAATAAAAAGACCACCATGATGCATCCTGTTTGTGCATTTATTTGTTTTGGACCTACATGCTGACCGGCTTATTTGAAAAAAATGGAAAAAAAATGAAAAAAAAGAGAAAAGAAAGAAAACGGGTTTGAAGGAAATAAAAACACCAGTGTATAGGGTTAAGAGATTTAATCACATGTCTTGAAAGTACCAAATAATACCGAAACTCTGGTAAATTTTGAAAAAAAAAGGATGAAAAAAAAAGAGGTCTCGTTTTTCTAACAAGGTAGTTTGTTTAGGTCGAACTACGCAAGTTTGATTCTCACCGGACGTGGGATACGTAGGCAACCCATGTCGGGCTCAACTAAATTTTCTTTTTCAAAAAACAACAATTCAAAAAAACAAATAATAAAAAAAACAAATGTTAAATGTATGGAGGTAAATAAATGCCTTTAGTCAAGGTAATGTCATTCTTGGGGAAAACAGCCAAACGCCTACAAAAGGGCGCCGAAGGACTGATTTCACAAGAACAGTACATATATGTCATACCGGATTCTGTTACGCAGCCTTCAAATCTTCTTCAAGTGCTGAAAGGCCGTATTAACAAGATCGGTTTTTTTAAGAAAAAAAAATCTTTTAGGCTTAGGAAAGTTCTGCGTTCAGCATGGTTCTCCCGCAAAGAATTGGTCAGAAAAGGGCAAGAGATGAGTTTTTCGTCCAACAAGTCATGGCAGAGTTGAGAAGTGTGCGAAGGGATCTCACGCCGAAATCCGCAGCGAGGCCGAACAACGCCTCACGGGCACAGAAGTTAAAAGCTTTGGAACATGCTTAGTAGAGTCTGTATTTTTCTTTTAAGAGTCTGTTTGTCCTTTAAAGTTTGTATTTCCTTCATTTTACGTTTTCCTTTTTACAAATGTCTTAGCTTGTAAGCAGAATTTTGTGGTAATAAAAAATCAAAAAAAAATATTTTTTATCTTTCATTTGGCCAGAACTACGCTCGGTCTGATCCATGTGGGGACATGATACGTAGGCAATCCACATAAGATTCGACCACCACTAAAAGAAAACGAAAAAAGGGAATAATAAAAAAAAAACAAAAAAACAAAAAAAAAAAAAGGAAAGATGCAGTAAATAAAGGAAAGTTTGGGAAGCAAAGATAAGCCGGGATGATGCATTGCAACCAATTCCATGCATGTAGAAATCCACTTAACTGTATAAGTGCATCACACCCCTACGTGAGATTACTTATCTGTTATGAGCTTCAAACTAACCATTTGCTTGTGGCAAAGTCCAGGTTTTAGAGCAGGGTGTTTTGGTTTTGTGGTAGTCTAGCCTCACATTCATACTTTACGAGGTCAAAGGGAAGTGTCCAACCATCCGTAGAAAATTCAAGAAAAAGTGTTCACACTTACTTCACGAGGTCTAAAGGAAGTATAGGAATGTCTTCGGAAATCACTCCGCCAGCAATCCCTCTCTCGGAAGAGAGTTCAATCACCACTGTCCCAACTTCCGAATCGGCCACAGCTGAAGAGAACAGAATCTTGCGCCTCCACATATTGGAAATGTGGGAAGCCTGGAACAGCGGAAGAGAAATGCCAAGCATGATCCCCGGATTCCCCGAACTGTTTCCTCGGACGGGTGGGACCTCCAACGTCCCAATCAGTTACCCGACTACTCCATTTGGACATCCTACCATGCCATCCCACGCTGCCGGATCTCCTTCTGAGTCACACCCCCAGGTGTCAACGACCGGTGCAGCTCTAAATACATATACCGCACCACCTTGCCCAGCTGCGGCACATCCCACTTTGCCCAGGCCTAGCTGTGATTCTTCCTCTTTCACCTTCCAAGCACCATCCTTCTTATTGGAACCTACTCGGTTTATGGCCAATGCATACCCTCAACATCCTCAATACGAGTTTGTACCGGGACAAAACCAAAACCTTAGGACATTCGAACAGGATGAGATGGCCAAAAGGATGAGAAGCCTTGAGCAAAGTTTGAAAACTATGAGGGTTTAAGCAGGCAGAAGAGTGTCTCATACGCCGATCTGTGTATGTTCCCGCATGTCCATTTGCCATTGGGTTTCAAAACCCCTAAGTTCGAGAAGTATGACGGACACGGCGACCCATCGCTCATCTAAAGAAATATTGCAACCAGTTGCGAGGGGCCGGCGGCAGTGAAGAGTTGTTAATGGCGTACCTCGGGGAAAGCCTGGTCGGTATCGCTTCAGAATGGTTTATGGATCAGGACATCTCCCGTTGGCACATATGGGATGATCTTGCCCGGGATTTCATTCGGCAGTTCCAGTACAACATCGACATAGCACCGAATAAAAATTCTTTGGCCAATCACAAGAAGAAGTCCTCGGAGAGTTTCAGGGAATACGCCATCAAATGGCGTGAGCAAGCTTCGAGGGTAAAACCTCCTATGGACGAGATAGAAATGGTCATTGTTTTCCTGCAGGCCCAAGATCCTGACTACTTCCAAAACATGATGTCAGCAATGGGAAAGCCTTTCGCGGAGGCAATCAAAATCGGAGAAATGGTGGAGAACGGTCTGAAAACAGGAAGGATTTTGAGTCAGGCAGCCATAAGAGCAACCTCCTAAGCCATCCAAGGCGGGTCTGGAGGAATAGCCAGGGGAAAGAAGAAAGAAGAAACATCTATGGCGGTGTCAGGGGCGAGAGAATACTGTAACCCCAGGCCCCAGTTCTCAGAAAGAGCCCCGCAACACTACTACCCTCATCAAGATGCGGCTTACGCTCCTCAGCCATACATGGTTATGAATGCTCAACCCTATGGCCGACCATAGAAGCAGATCAATCGGAACCAAGCTCCACCTTCCAGAAATCAGCCTCCTTACCGAAACCACTATAATCCCCAACCACCCCAAAATAACTTCCGTCCCCGGGAACCTCCGAGGAGACAAACCTTCACCCCCATCGGTGAACCATATTCTGAATTGCTCCCTAAGCTTATCCAGATGGGTCTCCTACAACCCATACCCCAAAATTGGCAGAACCCAGAATCACCGTCATATCAGTGGGGCATTAGATGCGCCTATCATTCAGGGGTGGAAGGGCACGATACCAACAACTATTGGACTTTGAAAAGAGCGGCCGAGGATCTGATAGAGCAAAGGAAGATAGTGGTAAGGGACGAGGAGGTCCCGAATGTGACTAACAATCCTTTGCCCGCTCACAACAATGGGCCGCTGATTGGAATGATCTACGAGGACAAAGAGTTCGATCCCGCCTTAAAGACCATAATTGCTATTGCCAACGCGGAGAAAAAGGCTACGACACCCCCCGAGTAGAGAGAAAGGGGAAGAGAAGATTGAGACTTCCAAGGGTGAGCTTGGAAAGAAGATCGAAACCAGAACGGAGACCAGGGTGCTCCCAAAAAGTGAGGTTCTCTATGTTCCCCGAGGCCGCCCAGAGAAGCCGCAAAGACTCGAGCTGAAAACAGGAGTACCAATGTACGTACCAAAGGGGACCTATGTGGTCCGAGGAGCAGTTAGACCACCTCATTTGATTGAACCGTTGGTCATTGGACGCGCACCGCAGAAACTAATGACGGACCCATCCACAGTACCTTGGAATTATCAACAAACGTTGATCACCTACAAAGGCAAAGAGGTAAAAGGGGAGCTGTCGGTAAATACTCCGGTGGAGAAGTACTGGGACATACGGGAAGTAAATAACGCTACACGGAAACGCTTCCCGCCCAAGAAGCCCGTCAGCACCGAAGAGGCGGAGGTTTTCCTCCAGAAGATGAAAATGCCTGACTTCGAGGTGGTTGATCAGTTGCGCAATCACCCCGATCAAGTGAACATGCTATCCTTGATCATGAGTTCATCCGAGGATCAAAAGATCCTGTTGAGGACTTTGAATGAAGCACATGTGCCGACTGATACTTCAGTAGAGCAGTTGCAAAGAATGGCAGAAAGATTCTTCGCAATCAACCAAATCTCGTTCAGCAAGAGTGATTTACCCCCGGAAGGAGCCGCACACAACAAAGCCCTACACCTGACCATCAAGTGCGAAGGGTACTACATGAAAAGGGTCATGGTGGACGGAGGTTCCGGGGTAGACATATGCCCACTCTCCACTCTATACCGCATAGGAATTGGAGCCGAAAGAATTTGACCCAACAATGTATGCGTACGGACTTTTGACGGTATAAAAAGGGACACGATCGGAGAGATCGATTTGGTCCTGACTATTGGCCCAGTAGACTTCGAAGTGACTTCCAAGTTCTGGACATGGACACGTCCTATAATTTTCTTCTAAGAAGGCCATGGATTCACGCAGTCGGAGTTGTACCTTCCACCTTACCCCAGATGGTGAAGTTTGAACATAAGGGCCAGGAGATCGTGGTCCACGAGGAAGATGAGCAATCAATCTACCGAGACCCGTCAATCCCATGCCTCGAAGCAAGAGAAGGAAGCGAGCACATAGTCTACCAGGCCTTTGAAGTTGTGGTTGTCGATCAATATGAAGAAGGAGACCCTTGTCCCCTACCCTTCCTTTCCAATGCGTCAATCATGGTAGCCAAAGAAATGATTCGACGAGGTTTTAAACCAGGAAAAGGATTTGGGAAATCATTACAGGGAATAACAGAACCCATCACTCTGCCCTCCACTGAGAAGCTCTTTGGGATAGGATTCCACCCTACCTCAGAAGACAAAATATGGGCCAAGGAAATAAAGAAAGAAGGTTGGGTTCTGCTGCAACCATTGCCACATTTGTACAAGACCTTTGCCCGACCCAAATATATTGAAGAAGATGATGAGGTGTTCACGACAGAGGAAATTGAAGATATTTGTGGGGCCATGAGGAAGATGCTCTATGAGACACACATGGTTCAGCCAGGAGAAGGAACAAGCACAGCTGAGGTGCTATACGTGGGGGCAAAAGCTAGGCTTCAAAATTGGGAGGCTACACCGTTCCCAGTCAGGCGGGAGTCCGGGTAGACTTGTCCTGCCACCTTTCCTGCATCACGAGTCATCCCAGGGTGTAACTCAGATATTTTTCCCTTTCTTTAGTATTCCTTTTATTTTGTCTTTAAAATGTAAACCCGTTTTATATTCCCGATTCCAAGGAATAAAATCGTTGTTCCATCATTATGTTTTTCCTTTTTCTGATTTTGCTGTTTTTATTTTATCTTTTCTTTTCAGTTATAATAATGCAGCTTTAAATGACATGCTTGCGGACTTCAAGCCCAGATCCAAACACGCCGTCTAATTGTGAAATAATGAACCAATAACTAGAATATGATGAAGAAGAGGCTTTTAGGGAAATAAATCGAGAACTGGAACACTTTGAGAATAAACCAAAGCCAAATCTGAATGACACCGAGCCAGTTAACTTCGGAACCTCTGAAGAGATCCGAGAGACCAAAATAAGCATTCACACAGATGAGAAGACTCGAGATGCAATTGTTCAACTCTTGTTTGAGTTTAAAGATGTGTTCTCTTGGTCATACGATGACATGCCAGGGCTAGGGGTTGATTTAGTGGTGCACAAATTGCCAATTTACCCTGATTGTCCCCCAGTTCAACAGAAGCATAGGAAATTCAAGACTGATGTCAGTGATAAGATCAAAGAGGAGATCACGAAGCAGTTGAAAATGGGGGTAATTCGGGTAGTCCAGTATACCACGTGGTTAGCTAATGTCATTCCCGTGCCGAAGAAGGATGGAAAACCCTGAGTGTGCGTGGACTACCGAGATTTGAATAGAGCGAGTCCCAAAGATAACTTCCCTCTACCCAACATCCACATCCTTGTTGACAACTGTGCCAAACATGAGATACAGTCCTTTGTGGATTTTTATGCGAGATATCACCAGGTGTTGATGGATGAGGAAGACGCTGAGAAAACCGCTTTCACCACACCTTGGGGCACTTACTGTTATCGAGTCATGCCATTCGATTTGAAGAACGCCAGAGCAATGTACATGAGGGCCATGACTGCTATCTTCCATGATATGATGCATCAAGAGATAGAGGTGTATGTGGACGACGTGATCGTCTAGTCCAGAACTCAAGAAGATCATGTCCGAGACTTGAGAAAGTTCTTTGAGAGGCTGCAAAAATACGATTTAAAGTTGAATCCGGCCAAATGCACCTTCGGGGTCCCATCGGGCAAACTTCTGGGTTTCATAGTCAACAGGAGAGGTATCGAGTTGGATCCGACAAAGATAAAAGCTATCCGGGACCTACCTCCGCCAAGGACAAAGAAAGACGTAATGAGTCTCTTGGGCAGATTAAACTACATCAGCCGGTTCATCTCTCAATTGACTTCCACGTGAGAGCCCATATTCAAGTTGCTGAGGAAAGACACCGCAATCAAATGGACAGCTGAGTGTCAAGAGGCTTTCGACAAAATCAAAGAATATCTGTCGAATCCTCTAGTGCTAGTCCCGCCGGAGCAAGGGATACCTCTGTTTTTGTATCTGACAGTCTTAGAGAACTCTTTCGGCTGTGTCCTCGGGCAGCATGATGCAACGGGGAAGAAAGAGCAGACGATCTACTACTTGAGCAAGAAGTTCACTAGTTATGAAGTCAAGTACACCTTGTTGGAAAGAACATGTTGCGCTCTGACATGGGTCGCTCAGAAGTTGAGACACTATCTCCAGGCTCACACCACTCACCTCATTACCAGGTTGGATCCCTTGAAATACATATTCCAGAAGCCAATGCCCACCGGAAGATTGGCAAAATGGCAAATTGTGCTCACTGAATTCGACATAGTCTATTTCACCCTCACGACAATGAAAGCCCAAGCATTGGCGGATCACTTGGCTGAAAACCCGATTGATGAGGAATACCAACCGTTGAATACNCCGGTCAGCACTACCCAGCTACGGCCAGGCTCCGTTTCTTCTGCACAAACAATGCAGCTGAGTATGAGGCCTGCATCATGGGAATGAATATGGAAATTAACCATGATGTCGAAGACTTACTGGTCATGGGAGATTCTGATCTGATTATCAGACAAGCCCAAGGTGAATGGGAGACCCGAGATGTCAAGCTCATCCCTTACCGACAGCACGTGGAACATCTCAGCAGGCGATTTACATCAATAGAGTTCAGATACATCCCGCGATGTCACAATGAACTAGCTGATGC
>MU692467.1:57646-76337 GCA_026770625.1 Nicotiana glauca
TTTATTTCAATTGGCTAAGGACTGGACTGTATAAATCATGCCCTTGAATTTTTAGATTATCAAATGTGATTTCACACAAATTTATAGCTAGCAGATTCTAGTTCTATGGGCCATGCCATTATAAAATGTTAGTTTAGTTCTAGTTCACTAAAAATGGATTGTGTAATAGATATTGGCTATGGTTTATGATAATTAGTATTTGTAAGGCTGACTTCGGAAATCAACCCAATAGATTATCAATTAACCCGGATTGTATAAGATGCAACTTTGTTTTCATCCTTGCTTACATTTGATCCAACTTGCATGAAAAAATGTATTTGGCATGGGCTCAATCACCACGCCTAAAGATCAGCCCACATATTTAAAACAAGGCATTCAGCAGCCATAGCCATAGCCACATTATCGATTGGGCCCGCATTGAGGCCCAAACCTAGTAACAAATGATGGACCCTTTGCCATTGATCCGATATTGATTGATTATTAGCATTTTTTGTTAATAGGTCTGAACCGATATACAGTGTTAACTACATTAGGAGACATCGGGATATTAACTCAAAAAAATAAAAAAAATAAAATAAAAATACAAAATTAGGTTTCGAACTAGGTAGTCGTAATAACAATTTAAAAGCAGTCCCAAAAATTAATGGAAAGCACATAGGTTGTAACATGTATTAAAATAAGATACTTTTGCCATTTACAATAGTTTAAGCGACCATGCTAGAACCACGGGATTCGGGGGTGCCTAACACCTTCCCTCGGGTCAATAGAATTCCTTACTTAGAATTTCTGGTTCGTAGACTTCATTTGGAAAGTTAAAATTTCCTCGATTCGGGATTTAAATAAATTGGTGACTTGGGACACCTTTAGTTTATTCCAAGTGGCGACTCTGAAATGAATGAAATAACCCCGTTTCGAATATTGTTACTTTAAATGGAAAAACTCCCTCGCCCATTTTACCCCTCGGGGTGGGCGTGCCAAAAGGAGGTGCGACAGTTATCATTTGCTTTTTTGGGGGTACCGCACCACTATTCGCACATCAATCGGGGCAACTCCTTATATGTTGGTTTATGGTACAGAGGCAGTCATTCCCGCCGAGGTAGAAACTCCTTCCATGAGGATCATACAGGAAGTAGAACTCGATGATGCAGAATGGGTAAAGAGTCGCTACGAGCAGTTAACTCTTATGGATGGGAAGAGAATGAATACAGTTTGTCATGGTCAACTTTATCATAACAGAATGTCCAGAGCCTTCAACAAAAGAGTCAAGCCTAGACGATTCACACCGGGACAGTTAGTGTTGAAGAAAATCTTCCCACATCAAGATGAATCCAAGGGGAAATTCTCTCACAACCGGTAGGGTCCATACATGGTTCACCGGGTTCTAACAGGAGGAGCCCTCATACTTGCATAAATGGACGGAGAAGTTTGGCCGAAGTTGATCAATTCAGATGCAGTCAAACGATATTATGTGTAGCCATTTATGATTTCTTTATGATATAATTTGAACTACGCCTGACCTAATTCCCGTTTAAGAGGGGATACGTAGGCATCCCTATGGGTTCGGTCACAATTCAATAAAATTTTCGTTTCCCCCCGCCATTGGAAACTGGGGCAGAATTTTGAGGATGACCCTCAAAATTTCAAAGTGATTTTCAGCCATTCATCACGCGCAGCCGTCAGAAGCACCAGCCCAGTAAACTAGGGCAGAATTTTGAGAAGGACCCTCAAAATTCCAAAGCAATAAAGGTTGCAATGTCTTGAACCGCGTCGTAGTCGTCGGTTCATCTAAAGAAAACTATTTTTAATTATGTATTTACATTAAATTTTTACTAAATCATGCATGACTACTATCAAAATTGCTTTGTTTAGCGACGCTATCCCAATGAAAACAAGAGCCGAGTAGGACGAGCGAAGTCCATAAGAAGACGAACTAATCTTCCCCCTTTAGAAAACTTACAATTTTTCTTTGGATGCAGGCGCCCAAGACATAAAATCATCAGATACGTTTACACACTCATACTTTTTTAGGAATACAACTCTCAGAATCATCCCCTATTTACAACGGCCATTGGTATGCGACATCCCCAGCAACCACAATACAGCAATCCGCTATCAGCTATCATCTATCATCTATCAACTAAGAGATTTCATTACTATTTGCCTTTATTTTCTGCATTGCATAAGGCTACCTTTCTGCCTTTCGAGACTAAGCTCTATCTCCATTTGCATTTCTTACATTGCATAAGGCTACCATTTTGCCTTCTGAGGTTAAGCTCTACCTCCATCCTACATTTCTTGCATTGCATAGGGCTACCTTTTTGCCTTTCGAGACTAAGCTCTGTCTCCATCTGCATTTCTTGCATTGCATAAGGCTACCATTCTGCCTTCCGAGGTTAAGCTCTACCTCCATCCTTCATTTCTTGCATTGCATAAGGCTACCATTCTACCTTTCGAGGTTAAGCTCTACCTCGATCCGCATGGATGAAATACCGCCATCTTTGTCTAAATCCTACATCGGCTGAAATATTGCCACTTTTTTTTACGTCTCCACAGCTGAAATATCTCGACCTTTATTTAAATCCTACATCGGCTGAAATATTGCCACTTTTTTTTGTTTGCATGGCTGAAATATCGTCACCTTTATTTAAATCCTGCATCGGCTGAAATATCGCCACTTTTATCTACATCTGCTGGCTGAAATATCGTCACCTTTATTTAAATCCTGCATCGGCTGAAATATCGCCACTTTTATTTACGTCTGCATGGCTGAAATATTGCCACCTTTATTTAAATCATGTATCGGCTGAAATATCACCATTTTTATTTACATCTGCTGGCTGAAATGTCTCCACTTTATTATTTCTTGCATGGCTGGAATATCGCCTCTTTATCTATCTTGCACGGCTGAAATACCATCACCCTTTCATTTACATCTTGCATCGGTTGAAAGATCGCCACCTTCTATATTTCATGGGCTGAATGATCACTGAATTGTCCAAAGGCGTCATTGTTTGGAGGCACAATTTTCATAGCCCGAGAACGCCATGCCATGGACTGAGGACCCCATTTTTATCTTTTGTATATCATTATTCAAAGGCATCATAGTTCGGAGGCATCATTCTCATAGCCCGAGAACATCATTTCATAGCCTACGAATCCTTTATTATACGCTTCATGGCCCGAGATGTCATGGTCCGAGGACGTCATCCTACCCGTCTGAAGACAACATTCATGGTCCAATGGGAACTTGTATCACGTTTAAATTTACGCACAATATATGTTGGTATTATTCATTTGTAGGTACACCATCCAGCAACAGCCGTCTCAGCAGGAGCGATCCCGCTCCAGTTCCCGCAGCCTATCAGACTCCGATCATCCTTCTCAACCTGAATATCGCGTCCGTCTTTTGAAATCTCCATCGGCAATAGTCCACCAATAGAACCTGAACTACATATGACTTGATTCCTATAAGACCAGGGATATGTAGGCAGCTCAGGAACTAGATCTCGGTCAAAATTCTTCAATCGTTTCATTTGGTCAAAATTGGAAACATATCTTTACCCGACAACTCTTTCATCCTTCCCCGGTAAAGAGGGGCAGCTATTGATACCCAATTTTTTTCTATGTATTTTTATACTCAAAATACATCCAAAATAGCATGTGTATGCATATATAAGTATACCCAAGAGTCTTGGTATTTTCCCCTAATTTTTAAGATTTTAAAATTAATTTATTGTCTATTTCTAGCAGTACAAAATCCAATAATTTATTCCCAAAATTATTATTTTAGGTGATTAATTTATTTATATTCTCATATTTACATCAAAAATATAATTAAGATAATTTTTTTATATTTTTAAAAATTTATTTGGTATTTTTAAAGCTAAATTGCATATAATTGTAATTATAGCCTATTTTACGATTAATAGCCTTTTACGATTATAAATTATTTTTAATATTTTTTATTAATATTTATATATTATTAATTAGTTTAGTGCTTTTAATTTAATTTAAAATCATTATTACTATTTTTAAAAAAATAAAAAAGGGGAAAATGGTTATTTAACATCTAGCCCGTTTTTATTTCAATTATAGCCTTATTTCCTTTCAATTTTAACCTCAATTTAACCCTCAATTCCACACCAAATTAAAACCTACACAATTCCCAAATCACCCGACCCACGACCCGCTTTTGAAATCCACCCGGCTCCTCTTTAATCCTGCCCGTTGATCATTTTGATCAACGGCCGTAATTCTTCCTTTCCATTTTTAATCCCCATAACCCCCTTATACTAATTTATTCTATCTGAGTCGCGGCCTTGAAATTCTCTTATAGCATCCTAGGAAGCTCAACTTTATTCAAGGACAAGGATGAAGCGTTGCAATCTCAAAGAGGGTCTTTAAAACATGTCAAGCTAAAGAATTTCAAAACAAGATCATTAGACTTCAAGTGCAAATAAAGAAGTTTTTAATTGTCGAGAAAGAGCTCAAGCCCAAAGGAGAAGAATTATCTAAGTTTTCCAATTATTTTTATGGTCCAAATTTATGTCCAAGAGGAGGAGGATTAGTTCACCCAAATCAGCCCTTGAAGTCCACCAAAAGGGCTTAATAAAAAAAATTCTTGCAACTACGAAAACCACAACACAAGCACCCTTTTTCCATTCATTCTATCTAAGAAAAAAAATGAGCTTAAAAGAAGTCCAAAAGGAGGTATTACAAAAGGAGAAAGAGTAAGAAAATCGAGGATCCCCTCTTCTTGTTTCCTTTGTTAATTTTTTTGAAACAATTTAGATATAAAAGAAATATCCTGGAGAGCAAGCAATTGTATTTTTTTTTTTTGTAAACTGATTTTTGCTTTTTTCTTCTATTTTTTTTTTAAAAAATTTTTCTTTGCTCTTAGTATTCAAGATATCCCAAGAATTATCAAGAACGAAATCTTGATAGAACCGCTCTGATACCACTTGATAACAACTAGGTCGGGAATCCAAACTAGAGTAAGAATTTGAGAAGTAAATGCGGAAGCAATAACAACAAGGATTTGAACAACTAGAATTAAAGAGATGAAAATAAAGGATATGGGAAATATTCAAGGAAATAATTCCAAGAACTCAATTTCTATAGCCTTGACAAAATCAAAGTAACAACGTCTTGATTTATGGAAGAAATCAAACGCCTTTACTTAAAAAGCAAATCAAAACAATAGGTTTGGATCTTGACCGCTTTACGAGTAACTTGAGATAATAATTAATAACTAGTATCAATCGCCTTCTAAGAATACCACAAAGGAATCAAAGATATCATAAAAGAGAAGTAATCTTACTACCTTGAACTATGAACTAGTAAAGGTTGAAAGATAAATCTCAAAGCACAAGTAACAAAGGTTCAAAAGAACTCTCAAAGTATGATATACTTAATCAATAACATTGTGTCTTATGAATGAGAAGAACTCCTTATTTATAGGAGTAAATTGTTATCATTCTCTTCGTCTCCCAAACTCTCTCTAGCCTTTCCAAAACCCTATTCATCTCCCACGTATTTCTACCATGTTTCCACCGGAATCCATGACATTCCAGGTCAGGGATGGCCTGTACTCACTCTCTCTCACCATTAAACCTAAGCTTCTCAAGGTTCTGGAGCCCGGCCTCAATGGCTCTCTTTAGATCTTTCTCAGATTTGTAGATCAATGGCCTTTCTGTCCATTATTCCAGATGTTCAAGCAATATGAGTCTTTTCGACTCAATATCCGACTTTCCTCAAGACCTTTCTCATTCTAGGGTTTTCTCAGCAACTCTAAGCCGTCTAAGGTTCTGTACTTGCTTATTTCTTTTAGATTTGTGACATGCCTGAGCGTTATCTGACGTTTTAATGGTTTTCCCTAAATTTCCTCTTTAAAATCGTTCAGTTTCAATTTTAGGGTTTCTGAAAAGATTTTTTCAAATGTTTCCTGATTCTTCCTGTTCTTGCTTTATGTGTGTTTTATGCTCGTATGTGTTCTTCTTATTATGCATGAGTTTGCTCTCTTGTTTCTTTTCTATTATGCAAGACTCTTCTATTTTTCTACTGTTGATCTTATGCTCGCATGTTGATTCGTGTTGTTTTCCTCACTCTTTGCTATATGTGTTTATGTTTGAATCCTGGATTTTGGTCGCCTTACTGAGTTCTATTTGTATATTTTTCTCTATTGTAGTTTGAAAACTCGCATCATCTCTTTCTTCTGAACTTGTTTGTGTATGTGTGTCTCTCATAAGTCTTTGAAAGAGATTTCTAAGCCTCTTTCAAAGACCTTGTTTTCTCACTTCTGACTCTATTAGAAACCCTAGGTTTTGGGGTTTCTATGACAAGGGGTACTAGGGTTCCACTTTGGGACCCTAGGCTTTGAGACTAATTATGAGTCTGCAATTGAACTTAAAATCATTTTTGCTTATGACTCTGAGACTTTCAGTGTTAAACTCTTTTTCTAAATAACCTAACGACTTTTTTTGTTTGATCTGTGTGTTTATATATATGAGAAACTTCTCTTTCAAAAGGTTTTTTTTACCAACTAAGTGATTAATTCAGAAACCCCTTAATAAGGCTGATAAACTGTCACTGATTTTCCTTCGATTTAACCTTCTTTACCTTTCTTGACTTGGTTCATTCAATTGAACTTGCAATTTTTGGTTTCATGGCTGTTTAATTGATTCCCTTACCATATTTGGCACAAACCTTGTACCATTGACTATTTTTCTTAAATAACTTCTATGTATTTACCCCTTTTGTGCTGCTTTGAAAGGGTGAACTAGAAATTTCTTTCCATAACTAATTTCTACCCGTTGGAATCAGAATCCCTTCACCAAAGGGAGACTGATTTCAATAATTTCTTTACCTTTTTAACTGGTTCTCTTTGCACTATAAAAGGGATTGAACTTCTGTACTTTAAGCAGACCTAACTTTACATATACACTCCCAATTGAATAGTTTCGCATCTATACTTCAAGTTCCATACCTTGAACTTCTTACTTTCAACTCACACATTTATCTTACTAATTTGAATTCAACACTCTGCATTGCTTGAGACCTTTTGGAACTGCTGTGCTTGCAACTTGGCTTTTCAAAGACTACTGTTTTCTTACTTGTTTTCCTTTGAAATTGGTATGTCTTTTATTTAATTTGTTGCCTCACCCCTATGTGTTTACTTCATAGTTTCTGCATCCTTGTTTACTTTACTGCTTATGCTCAGGGATTTGTGCGGATTATGTTCCTTCCTTGCCTTTTCTATTGTGAATCCCTACCCCTATTCCCTTTTATGTGTTTGAGTTAAGGTTCTTGGCCTGGCAGTATCCTAATTACTACCTAGGCCATAACCTGATCCACAATGGATCCTAACTCCTAAGCTGGCTAACAGGCTAGTCAGGGGTGTGCCAACATTCCTAATTGTTGGGCATGACCACCAGCCTGTCATGGCTCTTCCTGATTCCCCCTCTATGCACTTACACTTATTCTTAGACCCTTAAGTTCTGCCCCTCTCTTATGAGCCTTGCTTTGGGACCTTAAGTTCCCTTTAAACTTGGACATCTGAGGGCTGGCATTTCCACACTGCACTATGATCTTAATTTTGCAATGTGTTTGGGGTGTAAGCACTGCCCGGAGCCCTTTGAGACTCTTGGGAACTTTGATGCACCCGGGGTCTGATATATGGGAGTTGCATGCCCTAGATCCTTAGCGGTAGGGGTCTATGCTCTCGTCCTACCTGTGATATTGCCGGGTCTACTGGAAATAAACCAGCATGAGTCATAGTATCTATGAACCATAGTATACGACCCATGACCTCCTGGAATCCCGGTGTGGAAATGAAATCCATCGGGGCTAGCTCTATTATAGGCACCTCACCCTGCTACTCAATAATAGGATCCTCTACTGGATCCACATAGTTGGAGCAACTCTGGAACGTCCCCGTCCTCTACCACGGGCAGGAGCCCTCCCCCTGCCTCTAACAATAGGGGGAGCAGTTCATCTCTGATCCAAAACATCAGCTGTGCGCATTCTCACCATCTGTGAAAAATAAGAGAAAGATATTTACTATCATATCAACTGCAGGATTGGAGATGAAGAAAGATTAGTTTCCTAACGGCCTATAGCCTCTCAAAGATAAGCGCGTACGTTTCCGTACCAATCCACAATACTCTATTAGGCCTTCTCATAACTTGTAAGACATATGTGAACCTAGTGCTCTGATACCATATTGTCACGATCCAATTCTATAATAGGTCATGATGGCACCTAGCATCGTCGCTAAGCTAGCCAACAATGAACTAACCACGTAACTTCCCTTTTTAATAGATTTCCAAGTAATTAAACTTTCCTTAATTTAAAAGATTTAAGAAACAACAGGTTTAAAATAAATAAAATGAGAGCAGCTGAGTGCAATCATAACCATAGAAATAAACCAAAACCACAAATCTACTAGTGTATGCCAAGACCTGGTATCACAAGTGTATGAGCACTAATAGATTGTACAAAACTCTAGCTACTGTCTGAAACCAAAATAGACAGGAATGAAAGTAGGACTCTAGGATGTTGCGGAATAACTCCGGAAAGCAGCTCACCACTAGGCCTTCGGGTAACGAGGATGCGCGCCGAAGTGATCACCAGATGCACCTACCTCAAATCCTGCACGGTCAGTGCAGAAGTAGCATGAGTGCATAAACAACATGTATCCAGTAAGTGCAATCTGGTCTTTTACAACATGTATTACAATTCTTACTGGATACATTACAAGGCTAATACACGATGTAAAACAATTTCCATTTACGGTCAAGTAATCCGCTTAAAGCTTAAGCAAGTGCAATCTGGTCTTTTACAATTCTTCTAACAAGTTCTAATATAATTTAAGCATCTAAATTAACAAGTAGGTGCAAACATTACAAGTAATTCATGATTTGGATCCTAAACTACACGGACATAAGCATAAATAGTATCTACGCACAGACTCTCATCATCTCGTCCGTACATAGCCACCCACATAAACAAATATTAATTTAAATCACCTATGGGGTAAATTCTCTCTTACAAGGTTAGGCAAGAGACTTACCTTATCTCAAAGCTCACTTTCTGGCCACTTGGTGCTGAACAATCCAAACTAGCCAAATGTCATATAAAATAATTAATACATGTTCAAAAGTTCATATTCTAGCTATTAGAGTGATTACCCAACACCAATTGAGGAATTTTTAAAATTTACCTTCTGGCCCACGTGCCCGTATTCCGGAAATGTTTGAAGAAAGTTGTTACCTAGAACCTCACGAACCCAAATATATAATTTTTACCCTATTCCATAATCATTTTCGTGGTTAAATCCTATTTTTATTAAAACCTAGATTTTTCATCTAAAGCCATAATTTTCACAATTTTACATGTTAAAATTTACCCATAATATATGTATTAAACTCACATTGGTTAGGAATTACTTGCTTTCAAAAGCTAGATTTAAATCCCCTTCTTCAAAGCTCCAAAATCACCCAAGAGTGCAATAAATGAGCTTAAAATAGCCCAAGTCCTATTTTTAATCAACTCTCTGCCTAGCGATCCTCCTTAGCGAACGCGGAATGTGCCTCGCGTTCGCGAAGGCAAATGGCCCAGGCCCAGGAAAACATGGTCTTCACAAACCAGAGCCTCGTGAATGTGGAGGCTTACCAACCATGCCCTATGCGAACGCGAGAGTACCTTCGCGAACGTGAAGAACAATGGTGTCACCCCACCCAACTCGCCTTACCCTTCGCGAATGCAGACCCCTTCCCACGTACGCGAAGCATAAAGTTTCCGCAAGCCTAATTCCTTTATCACGAACACGAGGTTCCTTTCGCATCGCAAAGAAGGAAACCATAAATGAAAATCTGGGTTTTCCAACATAGCTCCGGCAGTCGGAAACCCACCCGTGCACTCGGTACCCCGTCCAAATGCACCAATAAGTACATAAACATAATATGGACCTGCTCAAACTCTCCAAATTCATAAAACAACAATGAAACTAAGAATCACACCCTAAACCAAATTGAATCAAAATATGAACTTCAAGTTTCCAATTTGCTCTGAACGCGCCGAAAGTTACTTAGACTACTCGGAATGACACCAAATTTTGGTTGCAAGTCTTAAATTACTATACAGAGCTATTATTGGGCTCAAAATACCAAATGGACCTCGATAATACCAATACCTACTCCAAACCAAATTTAAAGAGCTTTAAAACCTTCCATGAGCCAACTTTCACTATTACGCGTCGAAACTCTCCCGGTTCATCCAAAACCTGATCCGAACATACGCCTAAGTCCGAAATTATCATACAAACCTATGGAACCATCAAATCCCGATTCTGAGATCGTTTACTCAAAACGCTGACCGAAGTCAAAGTTAACCTTTAAAAGCCAAACCAAGGAACCAAGTGTTCCGAATCCGAACCCTTCCAAATCCCAAACTAACCATCCCTACAAACCATAAAATAATAAAATCACATACCGGGAGTCTTATTTTGGTGAACGGGGTTCTAGAAAGCAAAACAACCAATCGGGTCGTTATATCGAGCCACTCTAGTTTTCAAAGCTTCGAGCAAATAAAATCTTTCATCAGGTTCTATTTGGACCTCCAAAAAATAAACTACCTATTACTACATTTGATTATATGCTAAGGCATCAAAAATATTTGCAAGAATAGAAATTGTTAAAAGATGCTAAAAAAGTTAAAATTGCCAAAGGGGGAATATTTATATATTCCGAAATATCTTTACAAGGGCCCAACAAAAATGGCCTCAAAATGAACAAAAGAAATGTACACAACATAAAAACTAAAAAAATCCTAAGTCCTTCTCGCCTAATCTTCATCGGATCCCTATTCGTCACCAAAACCATCGGGGCCTTCGAATTCTTCATAGCCCTCCTAACCTTCGGGTTCAGCTAGTTTCTTCACCTTGGCCTCAAGTATTTTTGCCTCCTCAATTTCAGCATACAGGTCGAAGTCTCGGGCATGGTCCCCGAGGATCTCCTTTCGATATAGCCGCCTCACGTACTTAGTAGTAGACTTTAGGTGGGCCGCAACTGCTTCGACATTGGCCTTGTATTGAGCCACCATCTCATTAGCATCAGCCAAAGTTGTCTCTAACTTGAGCCTTGTTGCTTCAAGATCTTTCCCAAGGGTGTCCCGTTCAGTGATGGCCGAGCCTAGCTGTGTTCAGAGATCTTCGTTTAGTTGAGCCCATTTATCAACTTTTTTCTTTGTCACCCGAAGTTGAACCTCTAGCAAATACAGTTTCGCCTAAGCAGTTTCCTTCTCCAGAGATAGCAGATCCATCTTACTTTTCCACCCGTCAGCCATAACTTGGATTTCGTCCATCTCCTTTAGGATTTGGTCGATCTGGTAGATCTTTTAATGGACTTGAGAGGTATTGTCATTAGTCACTCTGACCAGTTCCTAATTTCTAATTTTAAAGTCCTTTAAATTTTCAATCGAGTCAGTGTGCTCCTGCCTTAAGACCGATGTTTCTTTTTTATCCATATCTTGCTTGGCTTGAAGGTTCTAAATGACCCCTTCTTGTTGCTTACTAAGAATCTTGTACATATCCCTTTTATAGGCAAGCTCCTTGACCTCGAACTCAAGCTAATTGACCTCGACCAGGTACCGAAGGAAGCTATCGTGATGAGGTATCGAAGCTTGCAAAAATATGAAAGACGTGAGAAATATCAAAACCTAAGTAAAGTTCAAAGGAACATAATGATGCCTTACCCGGTTCAGCGCCTGCTGCACCTCATTAAAAAGACATGTCACGTTCACCTTATTCAATTTTTCCCCGTCGTCCTTGGTCACCAGGCATCAGAGGTAGTTAGTTATCCCTATAGGAGCAAACAGGACCCGGGCATCCTCCGGGATGGTCATAATAACTAATCTCCTGCAGCCAGAGTCTACACCTAGAGTGGGGAACTGGTTGATCAATTTTGGGCTCGAACTCGGCCCGCCAACTTCCGAGGATGTGTCTTTCAGAACTTCCAGGTCGCTCAGCCTGGAGAAATCTTCCAAAGCGGTTGAGTCCACACCAGCAAAAAATGAATGAAGGGGAATATCTGTGCCATGGATCCCTTCATTGGACTTCTTTTTTCCTTCTTGGTCCTCCTTGAGTATGGACTCGGTATATGAGAGTGTCCCCAAAATCTTTATTATACTGGATTCTTCCTTTGGGATTAACCGACGTCCTGGGGAGTCCCACCCTAGGTCTCTATATCGACCTCTCGAATCTGAAGGAGGTCGGCCTCACGAGTCTCCCCCTCGAATGGCTCTTACCCCTAGGAAGGTTAACCCCGTGGGTGACGAAAATGAGATCTTCCTCCGGCTCATCCCTGAGCCGGAGAAGAGAATCAAAGTCTGGCACCCGGGAGCTAAAGCTCTTCCTAGGCTTGCGAGCCACCCTCTTCTTTGGTTTCTTCACCTCAGGTCCCAGGGAGCCCAAAGGTTTCCTCTTCCTTTTCTTTTTTTCCTCCATAGTGACCCCGAGCTACCTCGCAATAGAGAGATCAACAGACAAGGACACCTCCTCATCCCCTTCCAAAGGACTAAGTTCAGTGGTTTTAGGCAAACATGTAATAACAAAGGGGAAGGAATGTCAGTATGATGAAAGTTAGAATCATGGTATTAACTATTTAGAGAGAGGCCTTACCATGAGAACGGGCCTCCCATCAGTCTTTTGAAAGCCTGCACCATGCGTGTTCGGAGTACGTTATCAACGTACAAATGCTCTCGATCCATTCATTTAGCCGGGGATTTTATTTAGAACCCAGGCGAAGGCTGCACAACTACAAGTATGAATGAGAAGGGATAAATTTAAGAAAAATTAATCTTAAGGAGAGATTGCACTTACGAGATGCGTTCCACTTCTAAGGAAAAGGCATGAACTCGGGGGGAATCAATTTTTTGGTCTTCACCCGAACGAAGCGTCCCTGCCAGCCCTAGTCTTGATCTTCGTCAATACTTAAAAAAGGGGCCTTGTGGCCCGGCGAGTAAGCTTGATCAACCCCCCTCAAAAAATTTGGGGACTGTATAAACGAAGTAGATGATCTATCACCAACCGACAAGACTCAGTCTTGTTCACGAAGAAGTGAAGGAGGATCATGATCCTCTATAGAGATGGATTTGCCAGAGGTACCTCTTGAAAAAATCCAAAACAATAGGGTCCACCGGGCCTAGTATGAAGGGCTAAGTGTAAACAATTTAGTACCCCTCCATGTGGGTAGTAATGGCGTCCTCGGGCTCGGGGGCTACCGTATTCTTGCCTCCCTTATTGCAGTCCTTTCGAAAAACGGGAAGAATGTCTTTGGTTATGGAGCATATGTACCTTGATTCTCCTTCACCCAGATCATATTTGCGTAAAGTTTTCTTGATCTTAAATCCGTCTGCAATTGAGCAGCCCCGGGAATAAACACTTTCAAGGGAGGCTCGGGGGCCGGTTCGTCAGCAGCCATTCTCGAGAGAAGCAGTTCGAGGGAAACTACTTCAGGATCATCCGCTTCAGTACGGGCGGCCGGTTGGAAAGATGAAGAGGCGACTTGTTGAGGAATAGATTTGGATGTTTTAGCCATTGTTATCTGGGAAAGTATGAAAATTTAAAGAATGAAGACGAAGGTTTGAAAAGATGAGTTTGAAGGATGAAGAACAGAGTATGAAAATTTGAAGGAAATCTAGGTAAAAACATGAAAATCGCTATGAAAGTTGAAGTACAAGGATGAAGATATGAAGGTTTGGAAGAAGTTTGGTGATAGCTGGAAAGCACGAAGGCAAAAGCTTGGTCGAAAAATAGGAAAAGAACAAAGGATGAAAGCTTTTGTAAGGAAACAAGTGACGCTTCGCATTTGGGGGTAACTAATCGATGAGCGACATGTGTCTGAAGTCAAAACGACGCGACTGATGGGACGTTTCGGCTCCTTTGTTGTAACATATGGAGGAAGGAATCAAAGAACATCTATTGTATCCCATCGTTTCGGCAAACTTACTCTCTGAAAAATGAGGGGACTATATGTATACGGGTAAAACCGAGCCTAATGAGCACCCCAATTTTCCGGTGAGGCAAACGGAGCAAGGACGTGATTGTAAGGAATCAGAATCAGATCCAAGAGCCTTTCGTATCAGGGCCCGAGCAAAAAACTGCTCTTGGAGGCATCGAGACCACGTGCCTCGAGTCTGGTTCAAGACCTAAGACCTCGCAGAGCATTATCAAACAACCACACACGATTTAAAAAAGTGTAGTGATATCCGTGCCCAATCAGATATCATAGCGTGAATCTCGGCCCATATAGGCAGAAAATCAGTGACTAGCGAAATGTTTTACCTTTCTTAGAATTTTCCCTAGGGTAAAACTCCCTACTATATAAAGGGGAAGCTAATTATTCATTAGACACTCTGAAACACGCATACCAAGGCAATATACTTTTATTCTCTCTATTTCTAAAAGTTATTCAAAGTTCTTGTTTTCCCTCATAAGCTCTTCACAAGTGCTAGCTCGGAACCGAAGGCAGGTTTCTTGTTAAGCCTTTAACCGAGCTCGGCCTCACTATCATCACTGGTTTGGTTGTTTACTACTCCCTTCGTTCCAGTTTATGTGAACCTATTTCCTTTTTAGTCTGTTCCAAAAAGAATGAACCCTTTCTAAATTTTGAAATAATTTAGCTTAAACTTCAAACCCTTAATGAGAAGCTTTTTTAACCACACAAATACTCTGGACCCCATTTTAACTTGTTTAGGACCACAAATTCCAAAAGTCTTCATTTTTCTTAAACTTCGTGTCCAGTCAAACAGGTTCACATAAATTGGAACAGAGGGAGTATATCTTTTATTTGCTTATTTAACGTTATTAATCACTTGTATTGAATTAGTCCACATATCCAAATCTCGTATAAATTCAATTGTTATCCATTTTGAAGGTAAACAGATTTCATTATTGGTAGTTGTATTGGTACGAGATAGTAGATAACCCTTGAAATTAATCGAGCCAAGTGAAAGAAACATTTATATAAATGATGAAAGACAAAACTAAAAGGACTGGAAAAAGCAGACAAGTAAACTATACAGTCTGCCCAAAAGCTATTGGATTCCTTTGCTTGTGATCTAGATTTGCTATTGTATCTATAAATATTTTACCGTAAATTTAATTATTATTGTCTATTAATTTGATGCTGCCACAAGAGCCTATAAATTTTAAACCTAGACAGATCCGTCTCTTTTGATAAGCTTTAAATGGATACCCACATATATAATTCGTGGAGATTCCAGCGGTTTACATAGAACTTGTACATGTATAGACAAACATGATATATAGATCTAGAAGATTATGATAACTGTTCTCATTACATAGTTTTTGATTTCAACAAAACAATAGTATGAAATGGATTAGTATTATAACCCCCATACCCATAAACCATTTCTTCCTACTCAAATAGTACTAAATGCATAAATAATTGTGACATATATTAACTATTTCAAAAGATCTTCTTTTGCTTATAGATTAGCTAAGGCAATGAAGGGAATTGTAGGATATCTTGCTCACACTTACTACAAAGGAATATATCTGGAATAGCTTCTTGGTTTGGGATATTAACACAACGAGTATGCTGCCAAACTTCACAAATATCACAACAAACCATCCTTTCACCATCTTCATCTTTAGTCCCACAAAGGCAATCCACAACAATATTATCCTTACTTCCTTCAAATATCTCTATATTATTATGATCAATATTGGTCACAATTCCTCCTAAAACAATCTTGTTTCCAGGTTTCATCAGATTAAAAACCAATTCTGTGCCAATAATAGGACTCAAATTGTTAATTGATCTTATGGCAAAGTTCCTTAGTCCCCAATAGATATTCCCAAATGTTCTTTCCACTTCAATCTTTAGCTCATCAAATGTGACATCTTTTCTCAATATGAAGCACTCAAATGGGGTCATTACTTTTTCTTCTACCCCAGATTCATTCTTGGTTACCAACATAATTGCACAATAAATCTTGGATTTGTCAACTTCAATTCTTGAATCCGCCTCCCCTTTATATTCCTTGAGGAAGTATTTCGCGTCCAAGATTATTCGAGAAGCTGTTGGGATTGTAGCAAAGATGCTTGTGTAATTGGCCATTCCCTTGAGCTCTTTTAGGATATTTTTGTACAAGAAGTATATGTCTTTCATAAGTTGCACCCATGTGATTTTGTATTGTTGATTCCCTTTTGAATCATTAACCCAAAAACCTTGATCATGTTTAGGGAATGCTTTAGATATGTCCTCTAAACAATATTCCAAAACTTTGGTTACTGGATTTAAGCATCGACGAACTAAATACTTCCCAACAATATGATTTCCCAATGACTTGAGCACGAAATCTAGTAATCCAGTGTCACCAATGTAAGCACGAGCTGCATCACGAACCTCTTGCCTAGAAATCCACCGCGATTCAGCTCTTTTTAGGGCTTCCACAACAACCCTAATAGCCATCTCAACGCGTTTAGGTGACCATCTACATGTGTTATCTACCAATAGCCCCGGGTAACACGAGCTAAGGTTGCTTTCTTTAGGAATTCGCGATTTGAGCTCCAGCATGAAATGAAAGGCGTCACAAAGTGTGACTAATGAGTGGCCTGATAACATTTGGTACCTTGATAACACTGTTAATATCTCATGATTATTAATGTGATGTGCTAATAAGGCTAATGGCATGTTTTGTATGGCATTGATTGCACTTTGATGTGTTTCTTGAGTTACTCCAAAGCTTCCACGGCCAAATCTGTAGCCCCAGTGGCCAAACCAGGGCTCACCATAGGCCACTGTGTTGAGTAGCCTTAGATCCATGCCTTTCTTTTGTGAGATATCTCTTAAGCTCACTTTCCTTCAAAACAAATGAAATATTAAAAAAGTTTGCATTTTAGAAAAATAGGAGATCGTTTAGTATTACTATGTGTTGGTTTTTCCTTATCGTATTAATTAAGTGAAACGTTTGAAAAAAGATATATTAAGGATAATTTTGACAAATATTTCTACAATTAAGACAGATGATTGTGCAAAATCTTAAAAGACAGATAATATGAATCAGAGAGTATGATAAACTTGGAATATTAGGTAAAGGTTAAACCTCTTGCTTAATAATTAGAACATATATTTATACACAAGCTTTTATTTAGTTGTTGAGAATCCACTTTATCTAAAGACAATTTGAATTTGTATTTGATACCAACCATATGAAAAAAAAAATTCTAAATTCTACGTACCATCAAATAGGTTCGCATAAAATGAAACGTATGACAAACCTTGCATGGAGTCCAATGCAAAGACGATCCCAGAAGTCCATGATAGAGTGGCCAGGCAAGTCAGAACCAGTTTCCAATCCATTGATACATAGCAAATGCCCAAAACCATTAGAGTGAAACACACCATGCATTATATGACCCTCTAATTCAATCAAATTCGACGACGACTTACTTCTAATTTCTCCTACTACTGCACCACCATTTGTATTATAAATGTTTTGGTTATTGCCAGCTCCTTGATGATCATACCTTAAACAAGCTGCTATTGTGTCCTTTGATGGCAATAGGAAATGGTACTTCTTGTTGCAGATCAGATGGTTTCCCCAGCCTGTGCTACATTTTAATTACTACAACCATGAGAATATAAAAATAACCTACCTAAAATAAGAATACAAGATCACAATGGTTTTCTTCATTGATACTAGAAACTCTTTCTTCTCATATTATTTGACATAATTAGGAACGAGTCTAATGATACACTTTGGTTAAGAATTTTTATAATATGATACACAAAAAATAACATTGGTAACCATCTATAGTCATTGAGATTAGCAACCTAAAAAAGACCGGAGGTTATCCGCTAGAACAAGTTCAAAAATAATGATTAATTTCTTTGCGTTGCATGTGTATATAAGTTTTGTTGGGCACATGCCCATGTTGTCCAGCCAAAAAGCCCAATGGCCTAATCCTATTCTCTTTTGGTTTCCAATCCTATTTGGAATTGGATTCGGTTTATCCCTATTTTGAGTGGGTTTTGTCTTTAAGAGAAAGCACCACTCATGATCTATAAATAGGACAACCTTGGAGAATTATTCTATGCTCATTGATACAAGTCTTTGAAAGACTTAAGCACATAAGAGTGGATTTTGAGAGAGCTTTAGTCAAGAGAGAAGAGAGAAGAAAAGTATTTGTTTTGCTGCAGAATTTTATTCCGACCAGCCAACTTCAAATCATGTTTTCTGATTCGTTAACCGTTGGATCGGGCTGAAATTTTGACTGAGTGTTTGTAACATCTTGATATTGGATTTGAACGGTGAAGATCGGATTTGGAGGCTTGTAGTATCTGATTTCGAGCCTCGAACAACAGCTTTATTTTGTAAATTATACTTTTTCTTCAATTGATTAGTTGTTGCTCTTGTTGCTATTGTTGCTCTGTGTTTGGCCCTTGTTGTGTAGCCAATTTGGAGAACTTTTGTAATCCTCTTATTGTTATAGTGGAGCTTTTTGGATCTTTGTGATCCCGTGGTTTTTACCTTCGATTTGAAGGGTTTTCCACGATAAAATTTGGTGTTCTTTATCTTCTTTATTTTCGGGTTTGCCTCTTCCTCGACATAACAGTGGTATCATAGCCTTGGTTATTTATCCGGGTTATTACGGAATGGAGGC
>MU692467.1:79121-94092 GCA_026770625.1 Nicotiana glauca
AAAATTATTCTATGCTCATTGATACAAGTCTTTGAAAGACTTAAGCACATAAGAGTGGATTTTGAGAGAGCTTTAATCAAGAGAGAAGAGAGAAGAAAAGTATTTGTTTTGCTGCAGAATTTTATTCCGACCAGCCAACTTCAAATCACGTTTTCCGATTCGTTAGCCGTTGGATCGGGCTGAAATTTTGACTGAGTGTTTGTAACATCTTGTCTTGGATTTGAACGGTGTAGATCGGATTTGGAGGCCTGTAGCATCTAATTTCGAGCCTCGAACAGCAGCTTTATTTTGTGGATTATACTCTTTCTTCAATTGATTAGTTGTTGCTCTTGTTGCTATTGTTGCTCTGTGTTTGGACCTTGTTGTGTAGCCAATTTGGAGAACTTTTGTAATCCTCTTATTGTTATAGTGGAGCTTTTTGGATCTTTGTGATCCCGTGGTTTTTACCTTCGATTTGAAGGGTTTTCCACGTTAAAATTTGGTGTTCTTTATCTTCTTTATTTTCGGGTTTGCCTCTTCCTCGACATAACAAGTTTTATTGTTGTTACGTAATATTCTACATCTATTTCGAGGATTTACAGGATAATTAACATTTACTATAATATATCATGTTCACATCTTTAATTTGATTGTATTGTTTTACATGTATTTTTGTATTTATTACATTTTTATTTTTTGTATTGTAACGTTATAGTGAATGTAATATAAATACATGAAACTCACTTGGTTGGGTCATTCCACCAAAAAAATTCAATTTGGTATCAGAGCTCTAAAGATCTCTTCTCTTCTTTGTATCACGGCACCTTCTCGTTATCATTTTCTTAAATTTAAGATTATAATTATTGGAAAACGTGGAGATTCTATATACTATAAAGCAGATTTTCAAAAGGATTACCATGCCAAATAAGTGGAAATTTGCAAGTTGTTAATATTCTCATTTATCTTGACACAAAACCTATCTAAAACCTTTTGAAAATTTTATAAACGTATAGTGTGATTCACTTATTAAATTTTCCAACGTGTCTTTATGGGGACAGATGACGTCCATTTTTCACCAGACACAAACCTAACAATGTTGTTACATGTTACAACGTATTTCTAACATTCAATCCTATCATTTGCAATATACATATATAGTTGATAATATAAAGTTTTTTTGCAGTATCAATGTCAGGGCTCATGTCGTTTACGGGTTCGACTGAACCCAATAGTTTTGGTTCAAACCCTATATTTATCGATCTTGAAAATTTTATTAAAGTGTACAAATTATTAATTTAGAACTCAATTATAACTTAAAAGGATTAGAATTGTGAACCTATAAAATTCATATTTTATCTCCGCCTCTGATTAGTGTACCTTAACATAATATAGCAAGTTAGCTACTACTTTTTATCAGGTTAGTCATGATCAACATTTCTTGAATCAAGAAAGTTAAACAAACTGTTACAATATAACTACACAATGTCCAAAATTGAACAACAAACAGTTCTCAGATACGGAAGTTCATACATACCTATATATTGACAGTGTTTGCAATGAGGATTGAGGGACAATTCAACTGGTTCTTCAACAACAAACAAGAAAATATGCATCGGCGGATGTCGATGAACTTCTAGCTGAAATGACCAGCTAGCCATGGCATGATCACCATTTTCTTCTGGCTGAGCAAATTCCAAAAGAAGCTTAACATTTTGTTCAAAGTTACACCCTATGAACTCTGTAGGAAACCCTTGTTCACCAAAAGTCTTGAACTTAAAAACCCTTTGATCATTTCTCTTCCTTTTCTTTGATCCACTTAGATCTAAATTTGACATCTTAATCTTCTCCTTCACGTAGAAACAAAAAGGAATCAAAATAACATGAATTTCAAGAAAATTTAAAGGGAGTTAGTAGTTACCCCTTACCAACCTCTATAGCTAGCTATGTTAAAAAAAGAAAGAAAAATAATAAAAAGGATCACACACACTTTGCCAAAAGGACTAAATTTATAAAGGTTTTTACAAGCTTGTTGATAAGCATGAAATGTTTGCAGAAATTGGAATTGATGCAAATCTATCGCAGAAAGCAAGAGTTACATGCATGCAATTTAAAAATAAAACCATGCTTTTGGCCATGTCAATAATCTTAACCATTTAAATTGCTTTGTGTCCCGGCAAATTCTAAGGTCAGTTGAGGCACGCTGAAAGTTACGTTTTTAAGGGGAAGTACTATATTTAGTATGAAAATTAACACAATATTATAGGCCAACTACTTAGCTAAGTCCTTTAATTTTAAGTAAGATTTTTGAGTTTAAACTCTTAATCGAGACATATAATCACTATCAAATTAAAAACTTATGGGTCATGTAAAGCAAACCCTGAGGTATATGTTGGAGGTGTTATTGGCAATAGTAAAGGTGAATGTATCGTTGGATTAAAAAATAAATAAAAGAAGTCCAGTAAAATACTCTTACTTACACTACTAAAAAGATGAGAATTAGCGACAGACAAAATATGTAGCTAAACAGAAAAATTATCGCTAATTCTATTTACCGCTGATTAACAACAACTTTTCAAAAAAATTATGTCAGCTACAAGCACTTTAACGACGAAGTTCATAGCTAATTTCAGTTTTTTTGGTAGTGTATGTGTGTATTTTGACGAACGACCTAGGTTATACTTAAAAGTAGGGGTGTACATGTCACGACCCAAAATCCACTAAGGGTCGTGATGGCGCCGGATAAGGGTGTTCATTGTTCGGTTTGGATCAATTTTTCCCTAAAAAGAAACCAAACCAAGTAAGTCGGTTTTTCAAATATTAGAACCAAACCAATTAAGTCGGTCTTTTCTCGATTCAGTTTATGTCGAGTTTTCGGTTTTTTCGGATATTTGTCGGTTTTTTCTTAAATATAAGACATACACTAACAAACATATATTCCGGAGACCACATTTTCAACGTAACACTATCAAATCAATTGCCCTTTGAAAAATCTATTATTTACCAAAATATATTGATGATAATTGAATCAAATAGTGATGAATAATTTAAGGACTCAATTAAAAATATATTATTTTTAATACGAAATGGATTTTTACACTTAACAAAAGAAAACTACCAATCAAACTAGAATGTAAAGGTCAAGAACTATACAAAAGTGCAAACTATTAACATTTACCATTAAATTTTTAAAACATTGTATAAAAATATACATATATATAGATGTAATAATAAATTTGAAATAGGTACTCCTATAGTCGGTTTAGTTCGGTTTTTTCGGTTTTTTTCTGATTAAAACCAAAACCAAATCAAATTTGATCGGTTTTTTAAAACTCAAAACCAAAACCAAACCAAATCAAAAAATATCAATTTGGTTCGATTTTTCGAATTTTTATGAACACCCCTAGCGCCGGACACGTTGTCAAGCAAGCCAACATCAAGAAATTAATTAAATTCTCTTTTTAGGACTTATTGAAAACATTCCTTTTTTACAATTAAACAATAAATGAAGAAATTCACTGAAATAAGATTATGTCTTTAACGTATTTAATATTGAACAATTCCATAACCATCCCAAAACCTGATGTCACAAGTGCATGAGTTATCTCTAGGAAGCAATATAATACAACGACCGTCCAGAATATAAATTAGACAGAAAGTAAATACAATAATCTGAAAGAAACTCTGCTGGTTGCGGGTCGTCTCGAGAAATGCAGTTCACCCTAATCTTCGTATCAATCATGCTGCTACACCCTCTAGGCTACTAGAGATGCATGTGCCTGTGCAAAAAAAATGCACAGCAAGTGTAGCATGAGTATGAAAACAACGTGTACTCAACAAGTATCTCGTCTAATCTCGAAAAAGTAGAGACGAGAGGTTGATTCCGACACTTGCTAGTGATCCAATAATAATATACTAATAATATAGTGAATCGAGGATATTCATAAAATGACTTTAACTCAATATCATGAGGCAAATAACAGTTCTTTTATTAATAGGAAATTTTTCAGATTCATTTTCATCATTTAAGCATTTATCTCAGGACAGGATGAACAACAATTATCAATATCTATAAATCTCAAGGCAAGCAATACAAGCATGCGCAAATCATGCCGAGGTCGTACGACCCGATCCTACAATATTTAAATTGTGCACTGCCAGAGGGTCGAATAGCGCAAACCATAGATGCATCTATTTAATCTATCGAGGCGTTCAGCCCGTTCCACAATAGATAAACACACTCAAACAGTCAAATCAACAATTCATCAAGGAGAAAATACTCAGGAAAAGGCAAGTTTCTCTTTTAAAAGTTAATAAATGATATCTAACCTTTTAGAAATTCATTTACACATTCGATATGTTTTAAGAATTTTTAAGTTTGTCAACAAGGTTGCAAGTATTACAAGTAAGCATGCTTTTGAGCCCTAAACTACCCGGACTTAAGCATAATAGTAGCTACGTACGGACTCTCGTCACCTCGTGCGTACGTAACCCCCACAAATAGGAGCACATATCCAATTAATTTACCTATGGGGACAATTTCCTCTTAAAAGGTTAGTTACAAGTAAGCATGCTTTTGAGCCCTAAACTACCCGAACTTAAGCATAATAGTAGCTACGCACGGACTCTCGTCACTTCGTGCGCACGTAGCCCCCACAAATAGGAGTACATATCCAATTAATTCACCTATGGGGATAATTTCCTCTTACAAGGAGACTCACCTCGCTCCAAAGCCCACTTTTCGGTCAAAGATTATGCTCAAACCCTCAATTCGGTGCCGAACAATCCAAAACTAATAAAATAGTGTATAAACTAATCAATACATGTTCAAAAATTCATATTTCAGTTATTAAGGTGATTACCCAACCCTAAATGTAAGATTCCTAAAATTCACCCCAAGCCCACGCGCCCGAATTCCGAAAATTTTCGAAGAAACCATAACCTTATGAAGTCAAATGTATGATTTTTACCAAATTCCATAACTATTTTTGTGCTCAAATCTCATTTTTATATAAAACCTAGGTTTTCATCTAAACCCTTGATTTCACCAATTTTTACATGTTAATCTATGTATTAAACTCATGTTGTGTAGAAATTACTTACCTCAAAGTGGTAGGTGGAAACACTCTTACAAAAGTTCCAAAAATAGCCTAAATCCGAGACTCAAAATTCAAAAATGAGTAAAACTGGCTGACTCCCATTTTTAGGCATTCTGCCTAGGCAAATCACATGCATGAAATGCGACTTTGCCTGATTTTCAGGCAAAAAAATGAACTGCTATTGGCCTTCAGTCAATGGACCATAACATTCTGTGCAAATATTCAAATGATAAATAGTTTACCTTTCTTGAAACTAGAATCAAAGATCTACAACTTTTATGTTTTGTAAATTTTCAGAATCTTTATAGATTTTGAGATATAAGCTTCCAAAGTAGGCTCCTCGTATCAGAAATTTCTGGGGAAATTGTAAAACAGTTTTACTAGCCTTCGTTCAATCAATCATAACTTTCTGTACAAATATCCAAATTTAGAATGGTTTATCTTTATGGAAACTAAAATATAAGGAATATAACTTTCATGTTTTGTAAATATTCATATTCCTTATAGATTGAAAGATATGAGCTTCCGAAATTGACTCCTAGCACCGGAAATTTTCTGGCGAAACAGCTTCTGCAACAGAATTTCAGCAGCTTTCTTTGTTAGAAATTCATTCAGTTAACCTTCCGAAATTCACTCGAGGCCTTCGGGACCTTAACCAATTATACCAACATGTCCCAAAACATGATACGAACTCGTTCGAGGCCTCAAATCACATCAAATAACGTCGAAATCATGAATCCCACTACAATTCAAGCTTAATGAACTTAAAAATTTCAAACTTTTCGTTGTTTAAACCTATCAAATCACGTCCGATTGACCTAAAATTTTGCGCGCAAGTCACATTTGACATTACGGATCTAATCCAAGTTCCGAAATCGGAATCCGACCCCGATATCAAAAAGTCCACTTGCGGCCAAACTCCTCAAAAACCTTTAAATTTCTATCTTTAGCCAAACGACTCCAAAATGATCTACGGACCCCCGAATTCACTTTCGATCATGCTCCCAATACTAGAATTACCACACAGCGTTATCCCTAGACTCGAAATCCCAAACAGACATTGATTACACTGAAAGGCACTTTAACCCAAACTTATGAAATCCTTCAAAAATGTTGACTTCCACAATAGGTGCCAAAACGTTTCCAGGTTTTACAAAACCCGATCTGGACATACGCCCAAGTCCAAATTATCATACGAACCTGATGGAACCTTTGAATCCCGATTCCAAGGTCGTTTACTCAAAAATCCAATCTTAGTCAATTCTTTCAACTTAAAGCTTCCGAAATGAGAATTCTCTCTCTAAATCAATTCCGAACTTCCCGGAATTCAATTCCGACCATGCGTACAAGTCATAATACCTAAAATGAAGATGCTCATGGCCTCAAACCATTGAACGACGTGCTAGAACTCAAAACGACCGATCGGGTCATTACATTCTCTCCTACTTAAACATATGTTCGCCCTCGAACGTGCTAAGAACTGCTCTGGAGTTGTTCGAAATCACTGTTTAACACCTCGTGCACCTACCTGTGCTTCTACAACCCAGTTGATCACATTAGCTCAATCAATTATGAAGATATTCCTTTTTATTCAAGCAAATAAGCTTAGAGCCCAATTCCAACATCCGAAATTCTCCATCATGTCTGCTTCCAATATATGAACACCGTATCAATCACTACACGAGGTACCAGAACATGACTGCATACCTTTGGTGAATTCTCACCATGCACCACATCATTCGCAAGACCATAATAACATTCTCTGATCATAATAACCAACATTCCCTGAATTTGATGCTCATAACGCACCTCATGATATATATAAGTCTTGTTCCAAATCTCGCAATACCACCACAACAGAAGAGATGTGTAGAAATTTATAACCAACTACCAAGTCAACAAATCATTGAGTCTATACAAGAACCATTACCTCATTCTGAACCAAATAATGATCTTTGCTCTTTAATATACATCATATAAACCGACTGCACTGATCCTAAATTCAATAATCTCGTCTCACCCAGTACGAACTACTCAGGCAATAAGCCACCCTGGTCATGATCAAAAGTCCCATAATATGCTGCCATAACGTGCCAATAGGCTGCAAGCTCGAACGTGATACATAAGGAAAACAAACTCAAGAAGGGACTACTCAATCACGCGACTAATATCAACCTTCCTCGGAAAATGGGAAACAAAACACACAAAAACAGGTATAGGGAACTGTACTCAACATCACACTGTTGCAGCGTGCAACCTGATCCAAACAACATACTCATGGAGGCGTGCCATCCGATCCATACATAAAATTCACATAAGGAGATACACATCGAGCTAAATTTCTCATTACAACAAAATACCGAATATCGGTCACAAGCATGCTAAGTGCTTATAGCGTCATAAGTTAACAAACTCAAGCACAACTGAGGTGCAATATATGTTCTGAAACTAAAGAGTCATCCTTTTCACATAACACCATCGCTACGCGGAACCTTAACATAATAAGAAAATTATCGAGCCATTTACAAGTCACACGACAAAATATAGCATTACATGAAATAGCCGACGGAAAAATAATATCCAACGTCCGAATACTCCTCCATAAGGAGAGCTATGCTCAAATGAACATATTTGGCCTGATATAGAGCCAATATTCACACTTAAATCCATTCACAGACCTCAAGCCGATTCTGATCGTACCGAACTTGGTCCATAATCTTTCCTGGGTCTATAATAACCCCCTTTTCCCATATAACACAAGAACAACCATCATAACCGGAGTAATCCTCCACAGTCCATACCCCAATAAATCGAGTGCCTCCGGGCATCAATTCTCAAATTAACGATATCACCACAATATTCATACTTGGTTTAATTCTTTTATCAATTAAGTGACTACATGCCACACTTATACATCCTTCCCGTAGGGCATGCTCCCACGACTTTCCGTAATAGATAACAGGTTTGTACATCTATACCACTGGTCGCACTAACGCTGAAAAACTATCAAGAATCCTTAACCAGGATGCAAAGCCTTTTTCACAAAACACCGATCTCAGGTGACGTTGAAGACAGTGCCAGCTTATTCTAAACATTCAAATCCCTTTCATGCTCATCCGAGCTCGTGACATCCTTTTTAACACCGAACCGCAACCTTGATCCTTACTTTAAAATTTTATAGCACTTACTGTACCCTGTGAGCACGTGATTTTTGCCACGCTTAAATTACTCATATAACATTCATTAGAACTAGGATTTTACTTCTATTTTAGGAATTAATTGCATGATTTTATGTTAATTGTTTGCATCTTGTTTGTGCATTTTAATTAGCGAAAAATACAAAACTATGTTACATTTAGCATTTGGGATTTAACTTTGCATTTTAGCGCAAATTAGAAATCATTTGAAAAATTACAAAAAAAAAATATCTTAAAATGCACTTTTAATTCTAGATTTGAGTTTGTCAGGTTTTCTGTTAATTTGTTTTGGATCAATTGTTTTGATCACCATTTTAGGTTTTACTAGATTTTTTTTGGGTTAATTAAGGTCTAGAAATTAATTTTGGTTTTTATCTGATAATAAATAAATAAAATAATAAAAAGGGAAAAAGAAGAAAAGAAAAGAAGAAAAGGTTTGTGTCTTAAATTGGACAGCTGAGAATCTGGGCCAAGGCTGCTTAGCCCAAACGAAATCTAGTCCAAAAATGCGGTCCAGGCCCAATCACGTCTCCAACCCGGTCTGCCTCCCTCATTAAACCCCAAACGACGCCGTTTTTGGCGTCGATCAATCCTGCTTCATCTCATTTCATCCGACGGCCCTGAATTGATATTAGATTAATACAAAATTGTCCAAAAATTACTCAAACCCTAAAGACATTATACCGTCTTCCTCGTATCTCCTCTGTAACTCCGCCGGCTCCGTCGCCGGCGGTGAACGCCACTTACGCCAATGACCACCAAAAATACACCATCAACCCTCCTCATCCCCCTCTTTACAACCATGCCCTCAGCCTCTCGCGAATCAACGCCGAACCTGTCGAATCTTCGTCTAAAGATTTTCCGGCCACGACACAAGTTACTCCAAATGACTCTAAATTAACACCCTAGGGTCGTCTGAGCCTCCTTTACCCAACCCCCTTAACCCCGTCTCTCAACTCCGGTCGGAGCTGTTCGAATATCCAATTTTAGTTTTTTTGGCCAAAACCCTAATTGCCCCAAACTTCACTAATTTGATACCAAATGACCCCCTAACCTTCCTCATAATGACTTGGTCATCAGTCGAGTGTTAATTTTGCCGGAGGGGGTCGTGTTCGAATTTGGCGATGTGACTGGAGTCTTGAAGTGAGTCAGTAAGTTTTCAAGTTTAGCTTCTTTTATTTTCTTGATGTTCATTGACCTTTCGTGATTGTGTAGCTTCTTAATGTTGTTTGGTGATAATCGTCGGTCTAAAATTAATAACTCTTTTTCAATTCTATTTCATTTGGAGCCATATCTGATTCATGTTAATTTAGGTGTTAATTAGTTATTCGTTGGGTTTGTTTCAATTTTTGCTGTTTGAATAATGTCTTTTAAATTTAGATCTCAATTATAATTTTGTTTAGTTAATAATCATTTGAATGTTATTAATTCTGATTAAGTTCAGTCGGTGATTAATCTGGTTTCAATTCTTTAATTAATATAGTTTAGTTCATCAGTAGTGGATCCCCTGGCTGTGTGTTTGGATTGTTGAAGTTTGTTAACTAGGTAGGGGTTGCTTTAAGTAATTTTAGAGGCATCAAAGGGTAGTTTAGGTATTTGGTATTGGTTAGAACATGGTAGATCACACTAGAATAGTTTGGATCCTTCTAGAATAGGATTTTAGTGAATCTCAGAAAAACATAGTGGGGTTACCTTATGTAACAAGTTTAAAAATAAGGGACCAAGGCTGAAATTGAATAAGGACTAACAAAGAAAAACTGAAAATCTGATAGGCCTCATTTGTGCCTATAAAAGGGCATGACCCTTATTTCATTAAAAGGTTTTGGAAGCCATCAAAAACTCCCCTAAAAAAAACTCTCTAATCGCCAGATCTGATTTCAAAATTAAAGCATTCAAAAACCAAAAAATAATTGAAAATTTCAAAAATCCAAAATAAAATAAAAAATGCAGTAAAAATCAAAAGGCAGACTGTTCCATTGGATTTTTGCAGTCCAAATTCGAGTTTAGTTGTTAGTTTGCCTCTTCTAGTTCAGTATTTGGTAATTGAAGCTCTGAAACTACTATGATTTGGTCTTTGGAGTCAGATTGAGGTCTATTTGAGTTATTTTTTAGTCGTTTCTGTTGCTGAGGGTGTTCTGGATTGCCTGGGTTCCATTTTGAATTTATTTGGGTGGATTCAAGTGGTTTATGATTGTTTTTCCTGATTCTGTCCTACTTTGAAATTTTCCTGGACTGTCAAATGTTGATTGCTGGGCATTAACTGTGTTTATTGCTGCTGATCCTTGCTTCTTCCTTGTATTTCGATTCCAGGTATGTTCTCAGAGTCGAGAAATTGGAACTGTTTTGACCTGTATGAAATCATTTGAAGTCGATTAATGAAGACATGGTGTTGTTGCCCAGTTTTGCATTGCCTATGTAATTAAACTGTTTCTTTTGATTTTGAATTGTATTAATTAGGATTTCATAGACTTGTTGGGTTGTTTATTTCATCTGAACAGTAGGAATGTGAGTTTGATATCACTCCTTGCAAATTAGTAGGCATGATGAAGAGAATTGGTTTAAAATAGTCAGTACGCCTCGTTTTGTCGAAACCATATTAAGTTTGTTTACTCCGAGTCAATACCAGTTTGTTTAAAATTTGCAGTATTTTTATTTTTACCAAATTGAGTTTTAATTCGATTGGTGTTTTGTTAGTAAACTAAGGCCTAGTAGTTGACTTTTGAACTATTGGGGCCTATAATGCAATGTCTGCTAGTGTGTTGCTTCGTTTAAAATTGCGGCTGGGCAGACTCGAAGCTGTGATTAGCATTTTGCGGTCTTCGGGATTGGAATTGGGCCCTCTTTCGTGGGCTTAAGGATTTCTGGCATTTAGTTTTGCCCCGTTGCATTACTTGGGCCTTGATTTCTCATATGGACTGTGTGCAATGTCCACAATGTTAAAGGATTTAAATTCACGTGTCCATGAACCCCAAGTATAAGTAAATTTCCAAAAAATCTAATTAATTAGGTTTCATTTGTTTATTATTAGGGACAAAAAAACAAGTAGAAAATCATAGCCACTTTAGGATCAACCTTTAAATAAAAATGATGAGACGAGCCTCGCCAAATAAAAATGCAAATTGCGGGGCCTTCATTCAATGCTTAATTAAAAATACTTAGAGTTTGGGATGGGCTGTTTAGCGAATTTCACAGCCTTCCTTAAAATAATAACACGTTAGTCACTTTAGGCGCATCTTAATAATCTTATTTTCTTAAATACGGGTCCACATTTATGTGACCCAAATCCAAATCTCAACGGAGTCGAAATGTGTTGACAACCACGGGTGCGCTGGTGCGACGTGGTTCGAGACGCATTTTCACGACGTTGCAATTCTTATTAAAATTAAAATAAAAGGGGGTTACTACTAAAGGGCACATAAGTTAGAACATGTTTTGAAATCAAATAAAATCAAATACAACAGTTGAGCGACCATGCTAGAACCACGAAATCCAGGAATGCCTAACACCTTCTCCCGGGTTAACAGAATTCCTTACTCGGATTTCTGGATCGCGGACTGTTAAATAGATTCAAACCCTTTCCTCGATTCGGGATTCAAACCGGTGACTTGGGACACCATAAATCTCCCAAGTGGTGACTCTGAATCTTCTAATAATCGAATCTCGTTTGATTGTCCTTTAATTGGAAAAACTCCTTTTATTACACCCTTCACGGGGTGTAGTAGCGAAAAAGGAGGTGTGACAGCTCTGGTGACTCCGCTGGGGATAAAAACCCAGAATTTCAGTTCAGGGTTCAAGAATTCGAGCTCAGTTAAATTGTTATATTTGGCTTTATTTGATTTTGCTACGTGTTCCATGCTATATGTGCTAAATGTTTTACCGTTGTATATTTGTTGAAATTGTATATAAATTGTCGCGAGTCCCTCCCCTTTCTGAGTCTTCTACATCATGGAGAAGGGTGCACTTCGTGTAGCTTCTCTTCTGTTTAGAGTCTTTTCCAATTTAGAACGAGGTTTGGATAAGTTGCAAAGCCGGCGGAGCTTCTGTATCCCCGGTACGTTGCCTCCCCCTCAGCTCGAGTTGTCCGCTCGGGTAAGCCAGGACTAGATCAATAAACCTAGGGTTTAAACCTAGAAGAACAATAAACTCATACCGCATCCCTAGTAGGACGCTTGTTTGCATCATGTGCATTTGACTTAGGGGACTCAACACAGGGGTTGGGTCCGTCTAGGACAGGTGACCCGAATTGAAATGACCATCCTGATACATCTTACGTGCTACTTGCATTTATTTGCTCGGCTTTGCATGTTGACCGGCTTGTATATGATGAGGGAAAATTGTGAAGAAATAGCAGTGTTAGGATTAAGTGAGGGTAATCATTAGTTTGAAAAGAAAAACCAATGCCCAACTAGTACCGAAATGCTGCCGGATTTTTGAAAAATGAGGTGAAAGAAAACAGAAAATATTTGAAAAAGGAAATGGTTGTTCAAAAATAGCTTTGATTTTGGCCAATCGGCCCGAACTACGCTGGTTTGATTCTCACCGGATGTGAGATACGTAGGCAACCCTCATCGGGTCCAACCACCCCTTTTGCGAAAAATAGCCAAAAATACCAAAATTTTAATTTTTATACAATAAGTCGGGTGATGCCATTCTTGTTTAAAATAAGCCGAATGTCCCCAAAAGGGCGCTGGAAGGTTGTTTTTACAAGAACAGCCACCTTGAGTCATTTTAAAACGATTTGCGGGCACAGCCTTAAAATTTCCCTCTCGGAAGTGCTGAAAGGTCGTATCCACAAAATCGAGTTTTATCTTCTCAACTGAAATTTTGCAAAAATAGCCACTTTGCTTTTTATGTCAAAATAAGTCATTACATGGCCAATTTTTTTTATAGTTACAGTTGACATTGAAACCTTCTTAGTCTTGCGCAGGCCCATGGCGATGCCGAGTGATGCCCCGTGGACCCCAGGATTTGAAGCTTTGATAGATTAGTCGGGTCTGTATTTTGTTTTGAGTCTGTATCTTCTGATTTGAAAAAGAAAAACAAATAGTCTAATAGTGGTGTAATCGCAGTTGTCATTAATGAAAATTTGAAAATTCCCCAAAAATTGTGTCTTTATTTCTTGCATTTAATTTTACACTAATTGGTAAAAACGACACTTGATCCGATTCAGGCACGGTCACGATACATAGGCAATTTTCATAGGACCCGACCATAGCCATATGAAAAGAAAATGCAGTGAGAATAAAAAGCCAAAATAAAAGAAGAGCGGAAAAATAAAAGAAAAACAGGAGAGGACAAGAAAACAAAGAAAGAGAAAGTTTACAATTGGAAATAAGGGAAAAGCCGAGATGACGCAAGCGGTCGAACAAATGCATAATATAAACCATTAACTGCCTAGGTGCATTCATTCCCCAAACGTGCGGTTATCTATTTGTTAATGCCCTAACCACTAACAACGTTGTTGTTGATGATGAGTTCAGACAAGTGGTTCAATTGACTGGCATTCTGGCAACCCACCCATATAACACCCGTTCTAAAGATAAGTCAAAAAAGGTCAACCAAGAGTTAGAAGCAAGCATCGTCGACCCGTCTAGGGAGGAAGAAGTTGTGGATGTCAATGCCATGAAAGAGGAGATGTATAAATTGAAGCAACAGATGGCCGAAATGTACCATGCTTGGGCAAAGGGACACCCACTACCATCTTACCCTGCTAACCCTACCTACATCCTACCATTAGCTCAGCCACAAGATCCTCCTACAGTTAATTCCTCTCCGCCCTACCCTGCTTACCAACAATACTACGCAACTACTTCCCAAACACCACTACCTCCACCACCCAAACAAATCCCATGCCCCCCCACCTCCGACCACTCACGTGTTTGTGGCTCCTCCACCCGCCACATTATAAAGATCTTCTAGTGTACCCCTGTTTCAACCCAGGAAACCCACTATTACCCACCAGAACCCACCTTTAAACTGCCAGAACCATATCCTTACACTCCCCATCTTGATATCTCAGCTGAAGAAGAGAAGCCTCCTAAAAACCCTGAGCAGGAAGAAATGATACGAAAGTTGAAAAGCTTGGAGCAATCATTCAGAAATATGCAAGGCCTAGGAGGGCAGGTGAGTGTGGCTTACAAGGACTTGTGCTTGTTTCCTGACGTCCAATTGCCTGCGGAATTCAAGTTACCAAAGTTTGATCTGTATGACGGACATGGTGACCCAGTAGCCCATCTGTGGGATTTTGTAGCAAGATAAGAGGCCCTGGGGAAGGGATGAGTTATTAATGGCATACTTTAGTCAAAGTCTCAGTTGTGCTGCTTTGGAATGGTACACGCGGCAAGATCATGTTCGATGGTACACATGGGATGATTTGGCCTAGGCATTCGCAGGCCATTTTCAGTACATCTTAGAGATCGTCCCCGACCGGCTGTCATTGACTAAAATTGAGAAGAAGCTAAGGGAAAGCTTCAGAGAGTACGGTTTTCGGTGGAGAAAACATGCCACCAGAGTTGATCCTCCAATGAAGAAGGCGAGATGGTCGATTATTTTCTGCAGGCTTTGGAGCCTACTTATTATGGTCATCTGGTATCGGCAGTTGGGAAAACTTTTAATGAGGTAGTGAAAATGGGAAGTATGGTGGAAGAGGGTCTCAAGACTAACAAAATTATGAGCTATTCAGCGATTAAAGCAACTACC